>JANQBM010000004.1:27781626-27795891 GCA_025594535.1 Erythroxylum domingense
AACTTCCTGCTTCCTCCATTATCTATTTTCTTTATGATATTAGAGTAGGAAGCGTGAATGCAAAATTCTCTTTGATTTACGCACATCATCATGTCTACCATTAACCTTCTCTCTAATGCTTCCACAAGCATCAATCTCTCAAATTTTATCACAGTCAAACTCTCGCAAGATACCTATATCATATGGCGAGAACAGGTCAAAGGAATGGCCATTTGTCATAAGGTCTGGGGTTTTCTTACCGGACAAATTCAACCTCCAAAATGTTATAAAAAAATAACCAATAAAGCTTCTAGCGCAGGAAAAGTTACCACAACAATCGACTATTACACCGCTGTCATCGATAATTCCAAGGAAGTCGAAGTAACTGAAGAATTCATTGCTTGGCAGCAAACAAATCTAACACTGCGAGGCCTCTTGTTCGCAATATTGGCTCCTGAAGTGCTTTGTCTTACCATCGGACATAAGACGTCTAAAGAACTGTGGGACCCTTTCGAACAAGAATTCGCTAGTTCATCATTGGAGCGAGAGTTCACGCTCTAACAACAACTTAATTGCATCCGGAAGGATCCGCCACATCTATGACCAACCACCTTCGCTTCTACAAGTCAATTTGCGACAAGCTAATAATCATCGGTAAACCAGTTTAAGAGAAAGATAAAGTTTATTATTTGTTGATGAGCCTTGGACAAAATTACAAAGAATTAATCACATCCATGTTAAAGCCACCTCTGCTCACTTTTACTTATTGTGTTTCACAAGTTACTGCTTACGAGGAAAGGGATATTTATTTCTCAAACAATGGTGGCTTAAACTATGCATTCGTTGCACAGTGAAACTATCGATCCAATAAGGCAAGCAACCAGAATCTTACCGTCTTTAATTTAATGCAGCCCAAGTTCTCGTCGCAAGGTAAAGGTTTTTATCCTGCGACTGGCTCCTCGTTCAACAAGTTAGCTTCCACTCAGCAGGACTTAGCAGGATTTGCTTGGCTCCTACAACAACGCTAACCTCAGGGTGGTCCTTCACGGGGTGACTACCGCGGCCAGTCCAAGCCACCACCACTTGGTTAGCATCGTATGACTCCACAAAAGCGGGAGTTGTACAAGAATGAAACATGCCAACTTTGTAGGAAACGAGGACACATTGCAAAGATTTGCTGGGACTATCAACGTAATTTTGGAGGAAATAACTTCGATATTCCTTAAGCGCTAGCAGCCATCACTCTTGACCCCTCGCTTCCGGACACTAAATGGCTTGCAGATACCAATGCATCGAACCATATGTTTCACAACTCAGGTATTTTCTCCACTTTTCAAAGGTATTTTGGTAATGACTATGTTGTTGTTGGAAACGGTTCAACGCTTGAGGTACAAGATATTGGTGAAATTCCTATTAGCGATGGTAAGAACACGACACTTCTTAAGGATGTTTTGCTAATTCTAAAACTGACACAAAATTTGCTCTCCATTCGGTAACTCACTATGCAAAATAATGCATCTCGTGAATTTGCTGATGAATTTTTTATGTGAAGGAGCGACAAATCGAGAAGACACTTCTGATAGGATAGCGTAAAGGAGAATTTTATGTCCTCCCTAAAATGCACTCTGCTTTGCTTGCTCACACCAAGTCTATTAGTGAGATCATATGGCATCAATGCCTTGGACATTCTCAATTTTCTAGTTTGCAAATTTTAGCTTTAAATGGTTCTATTTCTATAGGGTCTCTCGTTAGAAACAAAGAATTATATGCTGGTTGTTGTTTAGGAAAATTTGCTAAAGATTCATTTCCTTTATCTGAAAATAATGCTAATGAACCCTTTGCAAAGATTCATTGCGACCTTTGGGGTCCTGCACTTAGTACTTCTATTGGCAATTTTGTAACACCCCACCCTCTCAGAACCTGTACCTGACATCCTGTGTGAAGTCTGAGTCTGCGCCTTGCGAGAGTGGCATGCTAGAGCACTCAATCATTCATAATTCAGTATAAATTTTTTTTGAAACCACAACATAGTATAAAAAAATCAATAACCAAATCGGGCCTACTTTTAATTTATAAACACTTTTAATCATAGCAATACAAACATCATAATTTCAATAGCCATTTGAGCCCATTACAAATACAAAACATTTCCAATTCCAAAAGTTATTACATACCGTAATATTCAATTACAAATGATACAAAAATTTGCGAAATATACAATTCAGTATGAAATAAAGAAATACAATGCAGACGCGAACTGATCCCGACCTCTATCTCACTTGCATGCAATAGGTATACTCCCGTTTGCCTAACAGGGTATTCTTCTGAGCTCTAAAAAATATTTGTAAATTTTGGGTGAGTTTTGCAAACTCAATGAGTGACCATCATCGATGGCTCACCCAGTCATATAACACAAAAATCACATTCACAACATTTCACATTTCACAATCAATATAATTTAATCAGTCATATTATGCATATGCAGTGTGTATGAAACCCACTTTTCATTTGTTACTTTGTTGTGATCGAGTGCCTAAACTGTCCCATATAAGGCTCATTGATTACTGTCCCATATAGGGCTCATTAAATGTTGAGCCTGAGGCTCTGAATCACGTTTGAGCTCAAGGCTTTTTCACTCGTTGAGCTTTAAGCTCTGATCGGTGGCTACTCTGGTAACAACTGCCATTATATTTCATGCATTCATGAAATGAAATGCATCAATTACATTTGCATGATCCCATTTAATCACATTCCTATATCATCGGACCTTAGTCCGGCATTCAACATTAAGTTGAGAATCACATTTTCACTTACATGCAAATGCTCATTCAAAACACATTTATCATCAAATTATATACACTTAGTTCTTCTCATTCACATACAAGCAACACTTCAATATCTTAACAAGCATCACAATCATCGGACCTCCTGTCCAGAAACCAACACAATCAATCACATTCATATAGATATTCAGTTGTTAATCAATACCAAAATTCATATTAAACAAACAATGAAATGAGACCATCTAGGTCTACTCACAGTACGCTCCAGATTAGCAATTGCTTCCAAAATCTGAAAACATCTGAATGTGTACGTTTATCCTGCACATCAAAATTATGCAACACACACATTGCACACATACATTAATAACTTTGCACAATTATAAGTATTCATTTATACACATGTATGCATATAGAATATGTACAATGCATGTTTATGAATAGCCTAGGTATCTTTCCATCAATGTCATCACAAAAACAATCAAATATCGAACTCACTTAACTAGCATTTTTTCGTAGGTTTTATACCACAACAAACCAATTGAATCCAATTTCATAACCTAATGAGCCATTTCAGATTTTTCTCCAAACTTTGACTTTCAAGTCTACTGTTCTTGATCATTAAGATAATGAAAATAAAGTAATTTGATAGTACTCCCTTTTAGAAAAGTGTTTCTCTATGCCTTATCTTTTTAATGAAAGTAAAATCATTCAATTTGGTTCAGTTATGTGAAAGTTATACTTGAAATATTCCTGGACTGCTTTTATTTTGAGACAATACCCTATACTCAACTTCCATCCAAAAATTGAAACTCTTAGATTCCGATTCAAAATTTGATTGTTTGATATAATTTGTATCCCTATGTTTCTAGTTTACTCAAAATCAAAAATCACTCCATTTAGATCACTACAGAAAAAGTTATGTGCAAAACACTGAAACATGTTTAGTGTAGAAAAAGTTCGTCGCGGCGAACTTTCAGCAAACTCATCCAGAGAGGAATTCCCGCATGAAAATCACAAGTTTGCAGCGGAGAAACCTAGGAATGGCTGCGGAAAACTTTACCCGAAAGAAATTTTTACTTAATCCTTCATGTTCACCGTGGCGAAGCAAGGAGTTTGCTACGGCGAACTTTCACAGACATAAACCCAGCTTTTTAACTTCAGATCAGATTTTGAAACTCCTCTAAATAGAATTTGAATTCGACTTCTTCACAACAAATGTAACTATACATCTCTAGTTTAATCCAACGCAAGAATCATCTTATTTGGATAACTAGAGGAAAAGTTATAGCTAAAGACTACATTTTCCAGCCAACATCTTACCCTAGCACATCTTGTATATAGATCACCCTTTTTACTTCGTTTACTCTTCATTCTCCAACTCAATATCATTTACAAACAATTCATGGAATATATTTGATCATTACCCAAAAACAGAGCATACACATTTACCCATTCATCATTTACTTCCTACACATATTTAACTTCTTACTATCATCAAATCCTATTTCATTCTTCAAATCAAGAAGAGTGATGCTTATACTTACTTGTTTAGCTTCAAAGTCTTCAAATCACTCTTAACCCTAGTTTTCCAAGCATCAATCGATTATCATCATTCAAGGAGTGATTTGGGTCATTTTGTAGCAAGATGAAGAGGACAACAAGATTCTTGAAGTGGGTGGTTTTTATTGTCAACAAAATCTTGGTTGTGAATGTAGAGAGCAAGATTCGTAAATGGAGAAGAAGAAGAGTGAAGAAGATGAAGAAAGGAAGTCATGAAGAGAAGGAGAAAAGTAAGATTCAAAAACAATAAAATGGTCTTTATATGAAAGTGTCGTGGGTTTATGGAGTGTGGTACATTTTATGCCATTTGTTAAGTAAAGAGCCAATCCACAAGTCTTCTAATTAAGCTACCTATTATCATTTAAATACTTAGTCCATTTAACTCTAATTTCTACTCTAACTGTCTCCAAATTTTGATGACATATGTCATTAAATTCCAAAGTCATTTATAAAAATTTCACTGTCATTTGACATTTATTTCTACTATCATTAATCAGTTGTCCTACCACTTGGCATTTTTTTTCCTAGTCCACAATTACCTAAAAATTCTGGAATTCCTTAAATTCACCAAAATTTCTAAATCAATACTCATACTTACCAATTAAATTTTCAATACATATAAACCATAATTCATATTGAAAATCACATTAATAAATCAATTATACCTAGAATTATCAATGAATGCATGTACAGTCATTTTAATGTGTGCAAAAATTCAAATTCACGTATGTGTGTGTGGGTTAACATTATGCATGAGCATGGAATGCAATTTCCTTAATCTCTCTTTGATCTCACATGTACCAAATTTTAGGGTCCCAACCTTTAGTATGGGAACGGGATTTTACAAATTTTTGTTATTATGCTCTGTTTGTCGATGATTTTTCTTGTTATATGTGGTTTAATTTCGTCAATATTTTCCTTGCTTTTGAGCAATATGTTCTTCACTAATTTGACAAACGCAATAAAGTGTTTCACTTAGATAATGGAGGCGAATTCATCAATCAAAAGCTAGATGCTCACTTTCAAAATGTCGGAATCTTTAGCCAACTTTTTTGTCCCCGCATACTAGAACAAATGGGTCATGTAGAATGGCATCATCATGTCATTAGCGAATATGACATGGCCATGATATTCCAGAGTGGTGTTCCAAATTTCCCGTGGACTGAGTCTTTTGCCATTGCAGTTTATTTAATTAATAGACTACCCTCTTCAGCTTTAAGTCTGAAACTCCATATTACAATCTTCACAGAAAACATCCTAACTATGATTCTCTTCGTGTTTTCTGTTGTAGTAGTTATCCTTATGTGTGGGATACTAAGAAAAGCAAATTCAACCCAAAATTGGTTCCTTATATTTTCGTGGGTTATGGTGAGAGATAAAAAGGATTCAAGTTCTGTCAACCTCAAACTTGGAAAATCATCATGTCTCGCCATGTCAATTTGACGAAAGCATCTTTCTGCACAAGGATAATTCTCACCTCAATATCACTCCTTCCAGCGCATTCCTCGTCGATATTCCTTTCACAGATCATAAACCTACATCAGATTCCTCTCCAGTCGTTATTGTGCAGCTTCCTCCATTACTACCCACACCAACCGACAACACCAATATCTTACCACCTAACTATGTAATGCCATCGCTTAACTCACTAGAGCCCCCAGCGATGAGCTCTCCACTGTGCCACAATACAACATCCGAAACCTCATCATCGGTAGTTGTGACTCCTTCCGTTGAGCATGTCCCTCTAAGGTCCTATAGTGTCGCAACACCATCTGCTCCAGAATACTCATCCATCTCTACATCTATTTCAGTTTCTAATGATTCTCCCTTAGTGTCCTCTAATTGTTCATCTTTTAACGTTTCAAGTCCTTCGTTGTAACACCCCACCTCTATAGAGCATATGCCCAAACATCTATAGGATATTTAAGAACATATCCTATGAAAATGGCATGTTAAAGCAATCACATTCACTTTTTATGGCATCATACATAATATAATTAGTCAAAAGACGAAATTTTCCCTTTTCATTCACAAACATAATTTACACTGTGGCATTTCACTTTATAATACATATATACATTACCAAAAAAATATCTGAGAGTTTACTACTCATTTACAACATTTTCTACATGAAATGAGGAACTAAATAGAAATATTCTAACTAAACTCCTCAATATCTTTTGACTGAACCTTTGAGCCATTCTTGATTCCTAAAATTGACAGAATTAGCCTTATACTAGTTTGCCTTAGGAGTTAAGTCGTCCTCGTACCTGAAAATAAAAAAATTGCAATTTTGATGAGTTTCGCGAACTCAGTGAGTGAACTATCCTCTATGTACTCACTCATATCAAAACACAAAGACAATTCACAGACAAATCATATAATTAAATATTGCATATCACGTCACATTTCATCATGCTTCAGCAAATACAATTTGTATACACTATTTCGCATTTCCATTTCAGAATAGTCCAAATAACTTGTTTCAATCATTCATATATTACATAACAAGATATATATGAAAATGCATATGTGACTCTATTTTCATTTTTATTTGTTGTGACTGAGTACCTTTTTGCTGTCTTGTATTTGTTGTGGATCTTAGGGTCTTTAATAACTATCCCATTCCTATTGTGGATAGCAAGATCATTAAATACTAAGCCTGTGGCTCTTTTATGCGCATTTCTGAACTTTAAGCTCTTTTCACTGGTCACTCTGGTCACAACTCCTTTATCTGATCATGTATATCAATATGATGAAATGCATCATTTCTCATTATATGCAATCAATCAATTTCATTCATTATACACAGTCATTTTCACATATTCATTAGATTTAAGTCCGACATTCAATATATAGTTGAGTACACACATTTCTTTTAGATTTATATACAATTAAGAAACACTTCCAATATAATCTCAATTATCAAACTCCTCAGACAATAAGTGTCCAGAATTATCTGAATCATATCAATAACAGTTCAATAGCTGAAATTTAAACAGAAACAATTCAATCCTAGTGAGAAAACATCTAGGTTGACTCATAGAATGTTCCAGATTAGCTATTGTCTTGACAAGCTGACAATATCTAGATGCTGGCGTCTTATTTGCGCTTCTTTAGTCATGCAATACACACATTTATACACATTTTTAAGTTTCTCAATCATAGAAATATTTAATCATATACATATATATGTGTCATGTTCAATACATGATCAATTAACTTTCCCAGGTATGTTTCCTTAAATCAAAAATCTTAATCATTCACACATCATTACTTGTATATGTCTATTTTGCACTTAAGTTTATGCCTCAAGAAAACTTGATTATCTAAGTTCATCAATCATACATTCACTAATCCTTTTCTAGCATTATAAAATCACACAATATCTCATTTCTCATTCATTCATACCTAATTCACATTTCTTATATCCTTTGGATCACAATTGCATTCCTAAGAACACCTTGATTCCTTTAATAACTTTAAAATTTTAGATTTAGATACATTAATATCAACCATCCTTACCTTAAGGTATAACATCAATTAACAACCTAAACATATCAAACACTTTAACCAACTAATCCAACATCAAACTAGGTTCATTTTAAGGCTCAATCAAAGTCTAATTGCACCATAGTAAAGTAGTTTATCATTAGTTGATTCAACAATCACATAAAAGATAACATTTCACTTTCCATGAATTTCCCACGATTGTGGAGGCCTTCCTATGATCATGTGATAGGTAATATGTGAATTTTCTAGCCTCTTCCTTCAATGTTTTTCCAAATTTTAACTCTTTCTTACAAACTCAAAACATTTTATGCATAGTTCATCACTTAGACTTCAATTCCTTATCAATATAACCTTAATCCCAACTCAAAATCATCCATATAACAATACACAAACTATTATTTATCATTTACACAAAAACAGAACACAAATGTATCCCTTTCTTCATCAACATTCTAGCACTCATCAAACAACATTTTCACCATCAATCTATCCCTTAACAATCATCATAAATGCTTCTATTAAAACAAGCCATGAAGAACATTATTATACTTACTTGTTTAGCTCAAAAACTCATCAAATCCTTAAGAAAACCTAGCTCTCCAAGCTTACACGATCATCACCATTTTAAGGAGGAAAGGTTAGGTTTTCATCAACAAGGTGAAGACAACTAGATATTATAGTGATAAGGTGAAAGATTATGGCAAAAACTCAAGATCGTGTGGGTTAGGTGAGAGTGTTGTGAGTTGAGACAAGAAAGAAGAAGAAAAGAGCTTGTAGCAAAAATGAAAGACAAAGATGGTCTTTAATATGTATGTATCGTGAGTATAGGTGTGTGGCAAGTGTTGTGACGCTTGTCACTTGCCACATATCTTATACTCATGTTTCCTAATATCTCTTAATTACTAGTCTATTTGTCTCTTAATCTCCAACCAATTTGTCACCCAATATCCATGTCATTTGTCACCCAATCCTAATGCCATGTCACTTATTTCTATTACCATGTGTCAATTATTTCTACCATTATTTTTCAATTTATCTTGCCATTTGACATTTTTCCTAGTCCAAAAATACACATAAATTTATAAATCTCATAATTGTAAAAAAAATTCCAAATTAATAATTGAAAATAATCAGACTAAAATTCAAGACATAATAATTCACATTTCACATCATAACCATTATAAACCTTTTATACCACGGAATATGTCAATTGAGTGCATATATGATTTTTGTAATGTGTACAATATCATAATTCATGTGTGTATTCTAATAATATGCATGTGAATGCAATGCACCTCATAATTTCTCAATGCTATTTCTTATGTACAGTGGTCTAGGGTCTTAACCCTTAGTATGAAAAACGAGTTATTACATTCGTTCTCTCCAACTCCACTGCCAGTGCATCCTATGACCACTCGTCGTCACATCGGTATAGTCAAACAAACCCTAAATATGTAGTTACGATGTCATATGCTCACATTTCTTCTGTTCATAACTCCACTAAATCCGCTCTCAATCACCAAGGTTGGTACAGTGTTGTGGTCGAGGAACTCCATGCTCTTCAAGACAATAACACCTAGACACTCATCGAATGACAACCTCACATGCATGTTTGGATGCAAATGGGTCTATAAGACCAAATTTCATGCTGATGTCTTTTTAGAATGTCTTGAGGCCCGTCTTGTTGGTAAGGAATTTCATCAAGTTGATGGAGTCGAATTTCATGAAATGTACTCTCTTATCATTAAACCAGGTACAATATGATTACTTTTAAGTGTTCCTCTTATAAAAAATTGGCAGGTTCGTCAATTAGATGTTAAAAATGCTTTTCTCCATGGTCATATAACCAAAGAAATCTACTTGAAACATCCACTGAGATTTCACAATGCCCTATCCCTAACACATGTCTGCATGCTTCATCATGCTCTCTATAGATTGAAACAAGCCCCCTATGCTTAGTTTGATCGTTTTAGCTAAACTTAGCTTTCGGTGTAGTTTTGTAAAAATTCTTCGTATGGTATTCTTATTTTAATTTTATATGTTGATGACATGCTCATCACTGGCTCTAATGAAAATCTTATTGACCACTTTGTTCATTTATTACATAAAAAATTTGCCATGAAAAATTTAGGACCAATACATCATTTCCTTAATGTTCAAATTATACACAATGATCGTGGTTTCCTACTGCTTCAATCTCATTTGCTTCCACCATACTAGACAAGGCAGATATGATCGATTGCAAACTGCTACGTACACCGATGTGCTCTAAATTTTTTTTGCTAGTCAAGAGTCCTGCTTTCAATGATCCAACCCACTACTGCGCTCTTATTGGATCACTTTAATATCTCACGTTCACTTGACCTGACATTACCTTCGTAGTAAATTTTACAACATAATTTTCTCAAATCCCTTCTTTATTTACTTATCATTAGTCAAATGCATCTTGTGTTATATCAAAGAAACACTTGCCTTTGGTATGCAATTTACAGCAGACTCTACACTTGATCTGTGTGCTTTCTCTGATGTAGACTGGGGAGGTTGTCCTACCACAAGTTGCTCTACCACAGGTTACTACACTTTTCTCGGACGCAGCCTCGTTTCTTGATGTGCCAAGAAATAATCCACAATGTCTCATTCCAGTATAGAAGTAGAGAATCGTGCCATGGCTCAAACCACAACGGAGCTAACTTGACTCTCCTGTCTACTTCGAGATTGCGACATCTCCATCTTTGCACCACCAATGTTGTTGTGTGACAATCTCAGTGCTCTTAATATGAATGTCAACCCTGTCTTTTATGTGCATACCAAACACAATGAGATCGATTATCATTATATATGAGAGCATATTGCGCTGGGATTACTAGTTACTTGTCACATTCCTTCTTAGTACCAACTTGCAGACATCTTCATAAAACCATAGTCCAAAGTCTGTCTCTCATCGTTACGTAGTAAACTTTGCATCGAAACTTAACACTACTTGAGGGAGGCTAATAAAGCAAGTGTCCAAGAGCGGAGCTATAAGGAGAAAGGGAGTCACAAGGATGATAGTGCTCAAGATGATCCTCTACTACTAGAAGAATGTGATGGTATTGATAATCTCATGATAAAAGATCATACAAGGAAGTTCTGCTACAAAGCCCCATTTCCACATAAAGTGTCGTAGCAAACTTGCAGTCGTAACTACTATAGTTGTGGCACCTAGGGTTTCACCTACCCTAGATTTTTGTATGCTATTTATTCTCCTAGCCTCCTTCTTGTACGTGTGTGGAAAACACCAAAAGTTTAATCAATAACAGAACTTCCTTCTTCCTTTATTATCTCTTTTCTTTAAAAATGGAGCTTTTTCCTGAAGTTGATTTTTGAATTTTTATTGGGACGTGAAGATATGTTGATGTATCGATATCACTGGACACGATTGAATTGGGACATAAGTGGTCTAGTTTAATCACCATTACTGACTACATTATATTTTGAATTGAAAACTATGAAAATGATAAAAAAATTTATTAATTGGTTGAGACTCACTTTGAAATTTCATGAATTTTAAATTTGTGATTTGAGTTCAAATTTAATCTTTTCAAAGTTTGTGATTTGATTCGAATTAGGTCTAACTTGTTTAATTTTAAAACTCAATCGAATTGAACCAAATTTCATCATATAAGATAAATTTAGAAATTAAAAAATATTTTAATTTTTTAATAATATTTTCCAATCTTGATTGTATAAATAAAAACTAATAAAATAGTATCTACATAAGGAGAAATTATAAACATTTAAATATGCATTAATAACATAAATCCAAAAGCAATCTAACATCATAAAAACATAATAATTCACATATATGTGGTGAAAATTCCTTATCATTTCATAATAAAAAGATTTCTCAAAACAATTCATTAAAAAAATAAAAATATTAGATAATAATTTTAGCTCTTCATTAATATATGTCTCGACTATATCAGTCCTTCATCAAAATAAACCTTAAATATACCAATAATTAGGTTAAAGTCAAGACTATCATCATTATTCACACTTGATCTGATTCTAAATAATAACACAAAATTAGTTACAATTAATACAAAATATTGTAACCTGAATCATTGACTATTTGACAAACATTAGTTAGATAAGAAGTTAAAATCCTTAACATTTTCCTTATCTTTATACATTTAAGTGTAACAATTTACTACATTAAAGTTATGAATTAGAGAGCATATTCTGTAAAAGATTATATGCAACATAGTTAAAATGCTAGTCTTCAACTGATAAAAATGAGAACTTTAAATTAAAAAAAAAGAACAAAATTTGGCTTTTCACTGTACTTCTCGGTTTCAAAATTAATTCCGATAACACATGTAATGCACTAGTAAAATAAGATTTAAGTAAAAATAAGGCATATTTGTTGATTTTTAACATTAAAATGCAATTTCATCAAACATAAAATAATAGCAAAATAATCACAACCCAACATTCTAGTTCTCTTTTTATACCATGCCAAGGATGGATAATTATTAGACTTAGAGAAACTTGAGTTAGACTTGAGATCATTTAGACCTCATAAACAAATTTATGGAATTTTTTTATCAATATTAAACCACACAATAAAGCAACAACAACAACAACAACAACAACAACAACAACAACAACAACATCAATAACAACAACGACAACAACAACAACAACAACAACAACAACAACAACAACGACAATAACAACAACAACAACAATAACATCAAATCTTAGTAATAATTCCGCTAACACGCGAGGTCTGGAGAGATCCAGTAGTACATAGCCTTACCCCTAAGTGATGGAGTTTTTTTTAATTTACATTAAACGAAACAAGTATATAAAAATTCAACTATTTACATCTTTCACTTGGAAAAAAATCAGATGCATGAAAAAAAGTTAATTGAAAAGTAAAGAATAAAGAAAAGAAACCAATAATAGAAGAAAATGAGTTAGCTAACTGTTGTAGTCGGGAATGCCAACAATTCACACCACTTCATTTATATATAGAAAATTATTATGTAAATCATACCTAATTATGCAACAATTTTTAAATGAATAAATGATAATTAACAAATAGATAAACTTTCATCATTAGATATTTCTTCAAAAAAATTTTAGTTGGATGAATGATTTTAGTACATATTACAATTTAAAAAAGAAAATATGATAAATAATTATTAAAATTATAAAAGTAAAAAATTATCATAAAGTATAGAGTTTACTTTAACATTTTTAATACCTAACCAACTTTAGACACACATCAGGACTTCCATAATAAGGTTAATGAAGATGAGTACACAATATTTGACCATTAGTATTAAATGTAGACTTATAAGCAATTATAGATACTAGAATTGTTAACAAGTCTCAAGCAATTGCTTATATAATCAAATGCTCAGCTTCATTATTCTTAACACGATAATATTAAACTTCATTATGCTTTTACTATGATAATATGTCAAAATAATCTTCAGTCATGGTGTGTATGCCAGCATACATTATTATAACACTATTTTCATAATATTTTGTTTGTGTTTTTTATGAATTTGAAGGATTTAGTACCTAATTCAAGATATTTTTTCATTTCAGGTTATATGTCTAACCATACAAGGAAAAAAGCCAAGTTAGCGAAGACTTATACTAAGATGGAGAAAATTTTAGAATATTAGAAGAAGAACCACTTAACATGTCATAGTACAAGATCTTATATTAAGGGCAATGTATGGAAATGAGTACTTTTGTTTCTCTGATGTAATCTACATGCCTCATGTTCGCCATACATGGTTTTATATATATAGCCATATCCATGATACTAATTTTTTGGGAATTATATAGAGTATACAACTAACTATATAGACCTATGCACGGGGTCGTGTAGCTCATTTAAAATTAAGGATTTGTATTTTTTTTTTCCAAAAGTAGAAGGTAGAAAATAAGAGTTTTTTTTGCCATGGAACAATTCAAGAGTTATTTAAAAGCTACTTTGCATTAATTTTGGTCAAGGATTCACCATTCTTTGAAGATACAGAAGGACTTTATCGATTCTTAGAGATTTCCAAATATAAGAACATACTTTTTTTTATTGTTTTTGTGCGGATTTCTATTATTGTATTATGAACTAATTGAGATATAGATTTAAGAAGATAGAACATAGGATGTGATATACTTATGTTCATTCTATGATCAACGAAATTTTAGTTTCTCTTATGATTTATTCATTCTTTTATATTGATTAAATCAAAAGAGAAAAATTAAACGATTTGAGATATGACTTATGGATGAAGAGTTGTGAGATAGGATGTATGTTTAGATTATAATATTAATAAAGATGGTTGAGCATGATGTAACACCCCAACTCCCGCCGGACCCGAACCCGATATCGACAGTGATACCCGGATCCGCGCCCCGCGAAGATGGC
>JANQBM010000004.1:27795991-27806874 GCA_025594535.1 Erythroxylum domingense
TACACTAATTTCTTATATGCACAAAACTCTCTATTCACAACTGCATGAGCATGAGGTGTGGTAATTTACCACACCTGTACCCGTTTCTTTGGTCCGACCCGTTCTCTGGAAACGGGATGTTACACATGAGCTATTTGAGAGAAAGTTGCGAGATCTTCCTAGGTTAGGTTAAAACCTCTCAAAAGAGTTTATAGAACAATTTAAAACATCTTTAAGTTGTCTATATTTAAAAGGGATTTTAATTAATTAACCTCTAAATAAGGAATATATGTATCGAGAGAGAATATAGTCTAAGTTAGGAACTCTTATTAGTCTGAGAAGCTATAACATTTCATTAATCAAAAGTGAAAGTGAATATAGTAAAGTCTTAGTGGAACTTGACCTAAATCTATTTAGTTCATAGTTTGGTACATTCTTTGTCATTGATTTCATTAGTATTTAGTTTTTTTATCAATTATTTTATTTTTATTAATCCATCAATAAAGTTGATCTATCTTGTTAAGTTGGTAAGTAATTGGTTATTAACCGAAAATCCTTATAGGATCGACCTATACTTACCTATACTAGGTACAATTATGTCTTGTGCCTATAGTTAAAAAAAAAAGAACAAGTTTTTACCATCATTGAAGGGAATTAAGCATTAATCTTTGTAGAATTGAAAATTAACTAGACTATATCTTTTTTTTTATTATTTTGTTTCACTTTAGTTTTGTTATTTATTTATTGAGTTCTATTTTATTCTTTCTCTTTACAAACTACCTATTGCATGTAAAGTTCCAAAGATCTTGAATATCTAGTAGAGACTTTAGGATCACTAGGATATTGTATATGAGAAGAAGTTCTCAAAGGAGAATATAAATTAAGGAAGCCAAAATGGCTGCAGAGAATATAAGGTTACTTAAAGACTTCGTCGCATCAAATGCCCAGGGTATCAACTCAAGTATTGTGAGGACTAATGTTGAAGCTACCAACATCTAGCTAAAGCCTTTCCTACTATCTATGGTGTAGAAAAATCAATTTAGAGGTTCACCATCTGACAATCCTAATATGAAATTATTAATGCTTTTGGAGTACTGTGACATATTGAATTTAAATGATTTGTCACTTGATGCAATCAAACTCTAGTTATTCCTTTTCTCTCTAAGGGATAAAGCTAGAGTGTGGCTATAAAACGTTCCAATAGGGTTTGATTACCACTTGGGATTAGCTCTCCCATACGTTTTTGATGAAGTATTTCCCTCTAGGCAAGAATGCATAAATAAGGAACTAGATCACCACTTTTGCCCAGATGGAAGACAAGTCTTTGTGTGAGGCATGGGGGGGATACAAGGAGTTGTTAAGGTCTTGTCCCCATTATGGATAATAGAATTGGGTGACTGTGTAGGCCTTCTAAAATGAAATGACCTAAACATGAAGATCTTTATAGAAGTTGTCTCTAATAGAGCTTTGATGAATAAGATAGTTGTTGATTGTAAAACCAAACTACTTATTTTAAGCTCAAAACTGCAAGTATACGAGTCGTTACTTGTAGTAAAAATAGACATCATCCTACAGAGATTGTGCTTAGGCACCACTTAATTCAAGTTGTGCTTTGTTTAAGACTCAATTTCGAATATTAAACTGAAAAGTAAACTAAAGCAAGCAAACTAGCAATGAAAAAATAATGTAACAATGGAAATATGTCAAAAGAATTAATCAAGTTGTGGGAGAGGAGATTTTACCTATCATTAATGCTAATCTAGCCTTTTCTATGTTTATAAGGTGTCGGTTCTAGATGATCGTAGGGTTGAATACTCTCTCTTAACTTATAATCTTTCCTAAATTGTAAACCCTAATCGAATTAAGGGCTTGCAATCTTTCAATTCACAAATTACCCACAATTCTAATTAATTTTAAAGCTCTCTAATAAATAATTGGGTCTTGCACGAGATCTCTCTCTATGAAATTACCGACTAGATTGATTAAGTGGTCAATTAGATCGCCTAACGCCTGTTAATCCAATCTAATCATTTTTATCTGGTTCACCCTCTTGGTTTGTTACCAAAATATGCAAATACATTAATCAATCACAACAACCAAATTAAGTAAACACAAATCAACTATATTAACATTAAAGATAAGTAAAATCCCGAAGGAAAAGTTAGAACATCATTAACAACTCAAAATCCATAACCATACAACCTATCTCAATCTTACACATTAAATGAATAAAAAAGTAAACTGGGAGGAGATGAAACTTAGGTTGGATGATACGAGAGAGCAGCGACATCGGGAGATCACCTAATTTGGGAAGCTTTAGCATCAAAACCCTCATCTTCTTCCTCTTCTTCTTTTCTCTCTCTCTTTTGGGTTTTCCAAATGTAGGCAAAATGTAGACTCCTCTCTAGGGTTCCATCATTATCCTTTTATATTCTTTTCTAATTAAGGTAACCCTAGTGTCTTTCAGGGGTCCAAAATATTTAAAATGTCCCTTGAAAAATAAAATCTGAAAGTGACTCCGTGTCTGTCTGTACACAAGCCACGATTATGCACTAAGGGCTACGATCGTGGCCCTTAGTGCACAATCATGGCCTGGTTATCTACTCTCCTTCATGATCGTGGCAGATCCCCCATAATTGTGGCTCCATACGCAAGCTTCTATCACGATCGTGGCAAATAGGTGCTTCTGTCACGATCATGGCAGGCCCTCCATAATCGTGAGGTCTCCTCTAAAACTTTTTCGAATGTCCTGAAACACTAATAACTTCATCATGACACCTCATATATATATAATTGAAGCTCAAAAGCATGTTCTCACCAAAAGAACACTTAAAACACAAATTTTTATAAACTAACACAATTCTTAACCTAAACACTCATTAAATAATCAAATTAACCACTAAACACATATCAAATTACTTATAAAAATACAATGCAATCTACACCTATCAACATCCCCACACTTAAACTTTTGGTTGTCCTCAAGCAAAGGTCAAATACCACAACTAAAATTCTATCACTTCATTTTCAAAAAGATTAAAGCACGAAATCCTTCAAACTTTGGCCAACTCAAATGTGAAGCTACTACACACATCATGACTAATTTTCATTGGTGCACATAAGCAAACTCAACCCATAAAACCATCATTTAAAGGTAAGTATAAATGAAAAATGAACCTTCCTTACAGATTTCATTCATTTTTCTCAAGTGTTTGATGGTTAATGTTTCGCTCAAGCTTCCTATAGGAAACATGCTATCATAGGCTTGCTAATACACCAATTCTCCTCCGCAATGATTACATGCTAGGTTAGATCAAAAAGGGCTTTGTTTCGGGTTGTAATGTGGCTAGGGTTAAGGTGAGTTAAACAGTTTTTAGGGGTTTATCACAAGCATTTATAAACTACTAAGTGTACAAAGGGATGACAAAGATAAACTTATAAGATATGCAATACTTCTCTGCACTTATTAAAGCTACTAATATGTTATTCCCTTTTATTTTATTTTCTTTTCTTTTTTTTTCATTTGCTTTTATTCTTTTCTCTTTTTTCTCTTTCTTTTTTAAAATAAAGAAATAATGAACAGAAAATTGCAACTATATGTCATGTTCTCTTAACTTGTGATTCCACACTTAAGTATCACTTAGCACTCTATTAACTTCTGATTGGGTAAGCTAATGGGGGTTTTATTGGGTTTTAAATTTGGGTGATTTCAAGAAATAAAAGGTAAAAGGCTTAACGAGGCTAGCAAGGGATAACCATTTCTATCTAGCATGCATTCAGTAGAGTTAAACCGATTCAAAGCAAGTTGTGAAGGTAATTACCTAAAGAAATGTCACATAAATAAAGAAATGAAATAACTATCGAATGGATTCATAAAGGCTCAATTCCTCATATAGGCTCAAATGAAAGTCTATTTTGCTTCTATACATTACCTCATTGTTCAAGTGTCAATTTCTAAGTAAGCTTATACAGCCAACCACTTTCATCACTCTGCATGGTTCACTCTCCACTCAAGTAGCCTAATTTAAGTTCACACATGCATTTGATCTCATTCCAACTAGCATAAAAGAATCTCATGGCAACACATTCATTGCAAAGATTCAAATGTAGGGGCAATGACACACCTAATACTAACAACCTAACATACATCCTAAATGATATGAAAACATACAAACATAAATGTAAAGACTACCTCCCCACACTTGAAGAACATATTGTCATCAATGTGAACAAGAGAATGCCCAAAACCAACAAACAACACAATGAAAAATAAAACACAAAAACAAAAGAAGGATAATAAAAGAGATTAAGGGCAAGATGGACTCAAGGTGGTGGGGTCGGCGGAGGTGGTGCATTTAGAAATGCGTATCTCAGGTGGGAAGGCAAGGGTTTTAGTTCTACTGTAGGAGGCTTTACAATGGAAGGTGGTGTGGGTGCATTCGCTCTCTCTAACTGCTCTTGCTCACCTTTCTTACACAATTCTTTTTCACTTACCCTCTCATTCTTATGCACTTCAACAACTTCCTTAACTTCCTTTTCAATTTCCTTCTCAAATTCCTTCACACAATCATCCACAACATTAATCTTCATACAAACACTTCCATCCACCATCTTCTTCAAAGATTTAGTCATATTGAATTCAACCTGCTCATCACTGATTCTCACAACTAGTTTTTCTTCATGCACATCAACTAATTCCCTACCAATATTCATAAAGGGCCTACCTAAAATTAATGGACAATTCCTATCTTCTTCAAAATCCAACACAACAAAATCAACAAGAATTATAAATTTATCCACTTTTACCAAAACATCTTCAACTACGCAAAAATGGTCTTTTGATGGATTGATATGTAAGTTGGATAAGCATGGATGTTGGCTTAACCTAGCCCCAATTTCCTAAAAATGACAAAGGCATCAAGTTAATACTTGGGCTAAATCACATAAACATTTAAAAAATTCAAAATCACCAACATCACATGGAATAATAAAATTCCCTAGATCTTGTAGTTTTAAAGGCATTATTCTTGTGATGATCGAACTGCAATTCTCTATCAAGGTCACCATCTGATTGCCCTCCCAAGTGCATTTATGTGTCAATATGTCCTCGAGAAACTTTGCATACTTAGGCATACACTCTAATTCTTCCACCAAAGACAAATTAATCTAAAGATTCTTCAACTTCTCTAAAAATTTGGAGAATTAAGTGTCAAGTTGATGTTGTCTCACCCTCTGCGGATATGGAATCTTAGGCTTGTAGGTTGGTGGTGGTACATATGGCTTCTTTTCTTCTTTTTCTTCCATATTTTCCTTTTGTTGACTATCTTTTTGAACACTTAGCTCCTCTAATTGCTTGCCACTCGTAAGTGTGATCGCCTTGAGTTGTTCCTTTGGATTGGCCTCAGTGTTGCTTGGTAAGCTTCCTGCATTCTTAAAAGATAAAGCATTAGCAAGTTGACCTACCTTTACCTCCAAATTGTGGATGGAAGAAGTTGTAACCTAGCCTAATGACTATAACCTATAGCAGATAGCCTCTGAAGCTTAAGGATCTTGACTGCTTCTCAATTTCATGTATTATCAAATACTCGAACTTTGATCACATCTTATATAATCTAGGGACAAGTGTAAACCTTATGCCTATTAGTATGCAAGAAAATTGAGGTGCCACAATATAAAACCTAATTATATTTCTATATAACTAATAGACCATTCTTTTAAATGTTCAGTAGGTATATTAGAAGATGTGTCTATAAAAGTTGATAAATTTCTTTCACATAGACTTTGTGGTATTATATATGGATGAAGATAGGTATATGCCTTTGATTTTAGGATGACCTTTCTTAGCTACTTCTAAAGTTCTAATTAGTGGGCATACAGGAAAGTTAACCTAGAGGGCTGAAGATGAGAAAATAGAGTTCAAGAATAAAAATCCTATAGTATATCTTATGTTAAATAAAAAGAAAAGGAACAATACCTAAAGGGGATATATTTAAAGTTGAAGGAAGTGAGTGGAAAGGGTGAATACATTATGAGGAACCATGACATATGCCCACAAATTAATTGTTCCATCAAGAAAAAGAAGAAAAGTAAAGTTGGAAGTGAATTTCAAGTCAAAATACACCTTACCAATAGGGGTTCATTAGGTTGATAATGATGAAAAGGAGTTGAACTTATGACTTAAAATAAGACAACCAAACATTCTTTACCTTTAATGGTTTTATATTTTTATATCTCTACTAGTTACGTTGTTAATTGTTTATTTCCATAATTTTATATCATTCTTGTGGTCTTAAATTGTTAAAATTTTGTTGAAGTTTTCTTACTGAGTGTTTTAAGTTAGTGTATTTCTATTTTTGTAAGTTTTAAGGCTTATATAAGCTTCATTATGCTACCTTATGTATCCTTATATAGATGCACCAAAAGAAATAAAATAAACTACTTTTGTACATGACACCGATACAGTACTATGCATTAAGATTTGTACTTATACATGCTCCATGTTTCTCTAGAGGTAGACCTATGTTCATATGTAAAAGAAGATCAAAATTTATAGAATGAGCCATTTTCTAACGTAGTTAGTTAGTTATATAATAGAGTGTCCAACCCATGCTATAAATATGCCTTAGAGGTAAGTATACATGGGCCCATATTTGAGCTCATGTATAGGCACCCCAAAAATAGAATATAACACTTTTATACATGACATCTAGACGGTCCTATATAGGTCTATGTTTAGATCCTCTTAATTCCATAATGCATTAATTTAAATAACACATCCTCATGTATAACAATATATGGTAACTACAAAATACTGTGTAAAGGTTATGTAGTGGCCCATAAAATGATTTAAATCTACTATATTTCCTTATTTCAAATATGTTTTCTGTCAAAATCCTTTAAAATTTCAAATTACCTTTAGCTTTTAATGAGATAAACTACCCTTAGCCTTCTTAAATCGTACTTAAGATAACCCAACTCACGTTTGAATTTTCCTTCACCATAGTTTTAAATTCATCAAAGTTTTTTTTATATCCCTCTTATTTTCTTAATTTGATTGCATCTTAGGATATTCAATGTTATGAATTATTTATTACACTTATTTGATCATTAAATATCCATTATTTTTAGGGTGTTAGAAAAATGAAGTAGGTGAATTGGGACTTATAGTTGCTTTATATGGTTAGAAATTCTTAATGTAAATCATCTAATATATCTAGTAACTGAATTTTATGGATTGGTCGATTTAGCCTTTGTAGTGGATTAAATGGCATAGGGAGTAATATTTTAGTACTATAGGAGATGTAAAATGATTATAAGTTACATATATAATAGAAACAAGCAATAAGAGTATTATAAGTCAGTTACACTACATTTGATGGTTTATTATTACATTTGACATATTTTTATACTTTACTCCATACTTATATAGTTTTGTTATATCGTTTATTATTTTCTTAATATTACTTGTATTTTTCTTCAAGTATTATGTTATAGTAAGGACTTAAGGAATATATAGACCATCGAAAAGACCTACATATCAATCGCTGCATAAAAGTGATATAGTGGAGACCATCACCTCTTTATTACATACACCTACCTTAAGGACATATTCATTGAGGAGGTAGTAAAGATGAGCATAGACACCCCCAATACCACCATCGACTTTAGTAAAGAGACAAATTTCATAGAGGAAAAGTAGTGGTTAGATCACCAACTGTTAGACTTTCGCTATTAAGGTCCTATAAAAAAGGTTCTAGTTGTTTTGTATATGATAGTTTAAGGTTTCCTGCTTCATCTATTTATAATATTATTAGATAGGTTAATCTCATTGATAGAGTGTACAAAATTATCTCATTCAATGTGAGATTAGACATCATTGCCTATCATGACCTAGTTTATATGGAGTAAATGCGAAAATTTATATGCACCCTAAAGTTAGGTGATTTAAGGACCTTATAGGTAGACACATCAACACTCATTTCAAATTAGGTGACGTAGATTTCATCATGAGTTACAGCTAATTTGTGGTCTATAATAGATTCTAAACTAAAGAGTGTGCGAGTTTATTGACACTTAGTAAGACTTATGTTGACTGGGATTCTTATACTAGGTTTCCCTTAATGCAATATATGTACATGCTCCTAGTCCATACTTTATGTGTGAGGTGGGAGAACACAAGTGTCATCACTATTGAAATAACCTAAAACTTCTTCTCCAAAGTCAAGGTATGAAATGGTGAATTTGTAGAGGTCAAAAGTTATAGGCACAATTATTGTAAACACTCTAAAAGGTACCAAATTAATCTTAAATGTGTTATATGTGCCTAAAGTAATCCAAAATCTTCCTACTCAAAATCTTAAAAATAAATATGTATTAGACTTTGAAGATAATACATGTACCATAACTGAACCAACTAGTTTTGATTTATTTATTATGAAAAAGAAAATTAGATGTTTTCCAATCAATTGGAAGTTAATTGACTTGAAAGCTTCAATTGATGAGTCACTTATTTTACACAAGAGACTAGGCCATTTCAATTATGCTTCCTTAAAATACATATATGATAAAGGCCTTACACAAGGCCTACCTCTTGTTCATGATAATAAACATGTATGAGATGTGTATCCATTTAGAAAGAAAAAAAAGTTTTAATTTTTATAAATCATGCTTAGAGAGCATCTGAAAAGTTATATTTAATCCACACTGATATATATGGACCTATTAAGACACCTTTACTTAATGTTAGAAAATCTTTCTTACTATTTATTAATGACTACACAAGAATGTATTGGATATCCTTCTTAAAAATTTAAAGTTTTTGGTAAATTTTAAAAATTTAAATCACTTTTTGAAAATTAGTATGAAAGCAAGATTAAGGTGCTCAGGTTATAAAATATAATTAAGTACACCATATTTCAGTTTAAGAAGTATGTTCAAGAGCTAGGAATACATCACCATCACACTGTCACTTATATTCTATAACATAGAATAAGTGAAAGAAAGAATAGGTCTATTATGAATTTGGCAAGATGTTTTTTGTTTGAGAATGATCTATCAAAACACTTTTGGAATGAGACGGTTAATACCTTAGTTGTACCTCCTTAATAAGCTTCCAACTAAAGCTCTTACTAGCAAGACTCCTTTTGAAGCCTAGTTTAAAGTAAAGCCTTTAGTAACACATCTCAGGTTCTTTGGATGCATTTGTTATATCAATATACCTGCATAAAATTGAGATAAGTTGGATCAGAGAGTAGCTACCAGTGTGTTAGTTGGATATAATAGCAAGAAAAAGATGCAACTAAAGTAATATTTAAATTAGAAAGTGACGATGATGTAATTAGAGTCACAGGACTCTTAATAGAGATGTGTGAGACATATAATGAAGCTTCTTTGATGGAACCCGCCATATACAAAGAAGTAACAAATTCAAAAGGTTGATACAATGAAGGTGGAATTATACTTGATCAATAAAAATCAAACCTTAAAATTGATTGAAAAACTTGACAGTAGAAAAGTAATAATCTAGAAATGAGTTCTTAGAACCAAAATGAATTATAATGGTTTTATAAACAAATTTAACGTAATATTAATTATGAAAGTTTATTTTCAACAAGCTGACATTGATTTTTTGGTTAGCTTTTCCCTAATAGCAAGGTATTACACTTTCAAATTACTCTTAACACTCACGACTTAATTTTTTTGAAGGTATTCTAATTAGAAGTGAAGTTAGCTTTCCTCAAAGGTTACTTAGGTGAGGAAATTTATGTAGAGGAGCTTGAGGGATTTAATATCAAAAGCTAAGAGAATAACGTTTACAAAAGCCTTATGTGGCCTAAAGTAGGCCCTATGAGCTTGGTACATTAAAATTGATGAATAGTTAAGTTACTTGAAATTTGACAAGAGCAAAAGTGAGAACACAGTCTATGTAAAGCAATGTGAAAATGATCTTTTGATATTATCACTTTATACTGATGACATACTGGTGATAAGTAGTAGTATAAAGTTTATAAAATAAGTTCAAGGTAGAGATTTAAAAAGATTTTAAAATGACTAATTGGAGGAAATGCCATATTTTTTTATAAGAAAGTTTCATAAATTGATCAAGGAATCTTCATATAATAGAAAAATATTCTCAAGAAATTATAAATAATTTCAAGATTGAGAACAAAAATAGTGTCACTACTCCATTGGTATTACATGAAAAAGTAAGTAAAAATGATAGTGGAAAGAAAGTTGATGAGAAAGTATTCAAAAGTTTAGTTGGTTGTTTGTTATGCTTGATAGCTAGTAGACCTAATATGATATATGTAGCAAGCATTCTTTCAAAATTAATGGCAAGTCTAAGCAAGTTGCATTATAAAGATAGAAAACAAGTGCTGAGTTATGTTAAACGCATTAAATATATGGAATTTGGTTTAATAGGGCAAAAAAGTTAAAGTTAATTAGATATATAGATAGTGATTGGGCTAGTTCATAAGATGACATAAGAAGTGCATGCGGTTATCTTTTCGCTTTTGACTCAAGTTTGTTTAGTTGGAATGTGAAAAAGTAAGAAACAATGCCTCAATCAACTACAGAAGTTGAATATATTATAGTAGCTGGAGCAGTTAATCCGGCCATTTGGTTAAGGAAAAGCATGAATAATTTTTTATAAAAACAAGGACCTACTGATATATTATGTGACAACCAATGAACCATTTTTATAGTGAAAAATCCAGTCTTTCATGGCAAAACAAAGCATATGAAGATCAAATATCATTTTGCAAGAGATTTAGAAAAAAAGAAGAAGAAGTCAAGTTGTTTATTGTAATTTTAAAAATTTGTTAGTGGACATTCTAACTAAGGCCTTACATAAGCAACATTTAGAATATTGAGGAAAACACTTGGTGTTTCTAACGAAAGTG
>JANQBM010000004.1:27829575-27856273 GCA_025594535.1 Erythroxylum domingense
GCCACCCTCGCGGGGCACGGACTCGGGTATCACTGTCGATATCGGGTTCGGGTTCGGCGGGAGTGGGGTGTTACAATAATTGATGTTAATGAAGGGAAATTAACACTTTGAATAGGCAAAGATGAGATTAATTTACATTTGAATAAGGACTTAAAGAATCCAATAACAAGTAGCGCATGCATGAAAGTTGAAATTATAGATAAAAATTTGCAAGAACAAGTTAAGAGTTACATAGCATAAGTGCAATCATTGGAAGCAAAGGCAGACAATGAATATCAGAACCCTGAATCTAAAGGAGATAATGAGATGGAGGAGGCAGATGTTTAAGTGCATTAAGATAAATTGATTCAAATTGAAGCACCCATACCACTATCTTCAGAAAAACCACCAACATTAGAGCTTAGACCTTTACCTGCACACCTCATATATACCTTTCTTGGTGAAATTCAAATGTTACGGATAATAATTTCCAACCAATTGAAAGAGAAATAAGAAAGTAAGGTGGTAGAAGTCGTTAGGAAGTGAATGAAAGCCATCAGATGGCAAGATTGCTAACATTCGAGGAATAAACCCAAATGTCTGCATACACCGAATAAACTTAGAAGAAGGTTGTAAAACGGTGAGGAAGAGTCAATGGAGGTTGAATTCAAACATAAAGGAGGTGGTCGAGAAGGAGACCATAAAACTCCTAGATGTTGGGATAATTTATCCCATCTCTTATAGTGAATGGGTCAGCCCAATACAATGTGTACCTAAGAACGGTGGGATGACGGTAATAGAAAGTGATAGTGGAGAAGAGATTTCAACAAAAAAGTCACAGGATGGAGAATATGCATAGATTATCACTATCTCAACTCGGTGACTAAAAAAGATCACTTCCCTTTTCCATTCATAGACCAGATGATAGAAAGGGTAGCTGGTCATTCTTTGTATTGCTTCCTAGATGGATATTCTAGATATAATCAAATTTTCATCTTCCCTAATGATCAGAAAAAGACTACATTCACTTACCCCTATGGTACCTTTGCATACAGAGATGCCCTTCGGACTTTGCAATGCCCCAGCCACATTTCATAGATGTATAATGTCTATCTTCGTTGACATGATGAAAGAAATAATGGAGGTGTTCATGGATGATTTTTTAGCCTTTAAAGATTCTTTTGACATGTGTCTAATTAATTTGGGTAGAGTTCTTCAAAGATGTGAAGAGTCACACTTGCTGTTGTATTAGGAGAAATGTCATTTTATGGTGTAAGAAGGGATAATGCTAGGGTATAAGATCTCACATCAAGGATTCAATGTTGAAAGAGCAAAAACTGAAGTGATAAAGAAACTTCCAGCATCAAGCAATGTAAAAGGTGTGCGAGGATTTTTTGGCCATGCAAGATTTTACCGTCACTTCATCAAAGACTCTTCGCAAATTACAAGACCTTTGACAATCCTTTTAGTCAAGGATGTTCCTTTCTTGTCTGATGAAAAATATATGTCTGCATTCAACATATTAAAGGAGGCACTAATATCAGCACCAATTTTATCACCACTAGACTGAACACTCCCATTCGAAGTTATATGTGATATAAGTGACCAAGTCATAGGTTGTGTTTTGGGCCAAAGGAAAGATAAGAAGTTGTATACAATTTACTATGCTAGTAAAACTCTTGTAAGACCCCAGTTGAATTACACCACTATAGAAAAGGAACTATTTGCAGTAGTGTATGCATGTGACAAGTTTCGACAATATATTTAGGGTTTAAAGGTAATTGTATTCACCGATCACGGGACACTAAAATACCTTTTCAACAAGAAAGATGCAAAACTGAGGCTCATTTGATAGGTGTTACTTTTACAAGAATTTGATATAGAGGTGAGAGATAAAAGGGAGTAGAAAATGTGATTGTAGACCACTTATCCAGACTTGAAGGAGGGGAATGCAAGCCAAGTGATGACATTAACGAAAATTTCCCTCATGAAACTTTGATGCTACTTGAGAGCTTAACCATACCATAGTTTGCAGATATCGCAAATTATGCTGTCAATGGTGAACTTTCGTCAGATCTTTCTTACCAACAAAGAAAAAAGTTCTTGCATGACTGTAACCAATATATATGGGATGAGCCAACCCCATATAGAACTTGTGCAGATGAGTTAATGCAACGTTGTGTTCCAGAAGAGGAAATGTTAGGCATCCTAAAGAAATGTCATGAAGGTCAATATGCTGGGCACTCTGGAGCTGACAAAATTGTGGCTCAGATACTTGAGAGTGGATTTTGTTAGTCACAGTTATTTAAGGATGCTCAAACCTACGTGGCACAATATGATCGATGCTAGAAAATAGATAACATCTCTAAGAGGGATGAAATGCCTTTATCCAACATTCAAGATGTAGAAGTCTTTGATGTATAGGACATCGATTTTATGGGTCCATTCCTATCTTCAATGGGGAACATGTATATTTTAATGGGGGTTGATTATGTTAAACATTGGGCTGAAGTGTTAGCATCTCCAACCAATGATGAGAAGGTAGTGCAAAAGTTCATTAAACGACTATTTAACTGATTTGCAACACCATGTACAATAATAAGTGATAGAGGCACACATTTTTGCAACAAATCTTTTGATGCCCTCTTAAAAAGATATAGAGTGCACTATCGAGTTGCCACACCTTACTATCCACAAACTAGTGGCCAAGTGGAAGTTATTAACTGGGAGCTGAAACAAATTTTGGAAAAGACAGTGAACAACTCTAGAAAGGATTGGGCAACAAAGCTAGATGATGCTTTGTGGGCCTATAGAACAGCTTTTAAAACACCTGTTGGAATAACTCCTTATAAGATCATGTACAGTAAAACTTTTCATTTGCTGGTCGAATTAGAACAATGAGGACACTAGGTGATTAAAGCATTAAGTTTTGATTGGAAACAAGCCAACAGAAAGAGACTTCTAAAACTAGACGAACTTGAAGAGTTTCATTTTAATGCTTACAAAATGCCAAACTCTATAAGGAAAAGGTTAAGAAATGGCAAGATGCTTGTCTCAAGCAAAAGAATTTCAAAGTAGGAGACACTATTCTATTATATAATTCACAGTTGAGGCTATTTCTAGGGAAGTTAAAGTCTAGGTGGAGTGGACCATTTAGAGTATTTCAAGTTTTTGATCACGGAGCCTTCAAACTAGAAAACACTAACAAGGAGACTTTTAAGGTCAACAGGCATCGTTGCAAGCTTTATTTTGGAGGAGCAATTCCTAAAGATAAGGAAGTGATTTCCTTGTCTCCGAATAATTAAGATCCTTTCATGGATGAAAGGTCAAACTAAGGACCATAAACTAGCGCGTTTAGAAGTTTGTTTGAGAATGTCAGGTGTGGTTAGATTTGTTTTCAATAAAATGTTAGTATTTTGTGTTGACTCTCAGGGAGTTGAATTGCCGCCTCTGATACCATCACCACCTCCATCTCCATGAGATTTTATCTAACCCATTTTTCTTTTTCAAATTAGTCTTCATTTTTACCTTTATTTTTATTTTTATTTATTTTTTGTTTACTTTAATTTTATATTTCTTCTTGTCTTTTATGTGCTTGTTTGCCCCCTTCTCACATTGAGGACAATGTGTTGTTCAAGTGTGGGGAGGGTTATGTGTTTTGCTTATTATGTGATTTTGCATATGGTATAGTGTTAGGTTGCATTTTGTGAATTGTTTGAATGTGTCAATGGTTTAGATGGATTGAAATTGATCTAATTTTAAACATAGTCTATTAGGTTGTGAATAATCATTAGCTCACAAAATTAGTGAATTAGGGTCTTTGAATAAATATACAGCTTAATTAGGACTTAGTGTAAGTTTAGCACCCTCTAAATTGTCACATTCATTCATAATTTTAGGCCTTTCTACTTGAGTAGCTTAACTAGTATTTTTCATGAAAACGAGTAGCTAAAATAATAAGGTGGGCAATAAAATAAAAAATATGTTAAATAAATCACTATTCAGCTAATATTTGGGTTATGAATAGAGCTAGTAGCTGGTTGAAAACGTGATATAGCTAAGTAACCGAATTGACATGCATCACAAATGTGTGCCTTCATGTCAAAAAGCTATAATGACATTTCAACCGAGTTGTTTAATAAAAATGACTTAGTCAAGTAACCGAATCGACATTCATCACTAATCTTTATCTTTGAGTAAAAGACTAAATCCTTGTTTAAATAAATAAATGAAAAAAATGTTCATAATAAAAATATACCAGACTTATAATAAGCTTGACTTTTCATGAAAATATACTTAGGAACAGTTACAGAGTATAAAGGATCAAAGAATTATTAATGTGCGTGTGCAATTGAAAAAGGTAAATAAATTAACACTTGGATCTTGATTAATTTGTATATTTAGTTCAAAACCACTAGACATAGATTTTTCATAGTAATGATTTGATATAACTTGTATAATTGTGTTTAAGATTAAATCTATTTCATAAAGTTAAAGCCATTGCCTCATTTTTGCATTGTGTGTTATGTGCTGTCATATGCTTGTTGTTTTGTTTGCTTAAGGACAAGCAAATGTTTATGCATGGGGATATTGATAGTTGTGATTTGCATCATGTTTTAGTGTTTAATTTGTTGTGTATTAAGTGTTAATTTAAGTGTTTAGTGTGTGTTTAGGTTAGAATTGTGTTAATTTATGTGTTTAAGTGTTTTTATGGTTAGTATAAGTATATGAGCTTAAATGTTATGTTTTTGAGGTACCTTGATGTGTTTGTTAGTGTTTCAGGGTCAACATTAAAGAACGGACGAGTTTTGGAGACTTTTGGCCCAAAACTATGGCTTACAATCATGACACAATAGGCTATGATCGTGACAGTGACATGTGAACTAGACCACGATCATGGCTTGAGGGGCACGATCGTGATAGGAAGACTTCGCCACAACGTACTATTGTGGCATTTGGGCAACGATTGTAAACACCATAATTGTGATAGAGACGTTAGATGCTAGCTGCAATCGTGGCAAGCAGGGCCATGATCATGGCTTGCATCGGGAAAACATGCAAACAAGAGAAAAAGTCAAGTTTTGAATGATTTTTCATACTGTTTCGACCCCGAAGGGTTAGTAAGGTATTTAAAGAATATGAAGAATACAGAAGAGGGAGCTTTGACCAGCCACCATAACGAAACCTTAAAGGAAAAAACTTTGAGAGATTGAGAAAGAGACGAGAAAGACAAAAGAGGAAGACGACGCAGACTTGACATGCTTCCTGGAATAAGAAGCTTTTTAAGTCGCAGCCTCCCATTGTCCATTCGAGTTCTATCTCCTATGTATTTAAGTTTTATTTGATTATAGAATTAGGATGGATAGTTTGATGATATAATTGAATTATGATTGATGTTTTATACTCACCTTTGGAATATTATTTTTGATTTAATGAAATCTAATTGTTTTATATGTTTATTGACTTAATTATGGTTTAACTTTGCACTTATATCTCAATAATAAGTTGAGAGGGTGAAACAAGAAAAAATGATTAAATTGGGCTAACGAGAGTTAGGTAATTTAATAGATTCAGAATTAAATCAGGTTGGTAAATCTTGTGTAAAGAGATCAGGTATAGGTATTGTTTATTAGAGAACTTAAGAACTGATTAGGTTTTGGATCGGTTATTAATTGAGATATTACAACTTCCCATAATCTAATTAGGGTTTATGCTTTAGGGTTCAATTATAACTTGAGAGAGAGTAATTGACCCTATGATCATCTAGAACTATTAATTCGATAAATTATAACTGGTAAGGTTGGCATTAAAGATAGATAATTTTCCCTTTCTCTTTTGGTTAACTCACTAGGTTGAATTCTAAGGTGTGCTATCATTGTTTAACAAATTAGTCAATTTCTATTAATTGTTATTCATTTTTAAGTTAAAATTGTTAATCCTTGTTTGTTGATTGTTTTTGTGAAGTGTTAATTGTCAATTATTATTTTGTTATTTGATTTGGTTTGGTTGATTTATTTAGTTCTCATGTTTAAATCCAATTTCTGTTAAAGATCTATTTAATAGTTTTCGACCTTATATTCTAGGATTAAATTAACTCTCCTCGTGAGATCTACACCTTAGGTACTACATGAACGACCTGTGCGCTTGCGAAAATATCAAGGTTTAAAAATATTAAAATTTATCATATAGGAGCCTGCAATCACTATCGAAGCCAGAGGCTTTTTTTTCATAACTTTGAGCATAAGCTCTTTCCTGCACATTGGTCACTCTGGTCACAACTTCTTTATCTGATCAGGTAATTCAATATGATGAGAAGTATCATTTTATATGTTATGCTTTTATTACCTTTCATTTCGGTGTGCTTATACCATATAATTAACTCCTCGGACATAAGTCTGGAATTTATCAATCAGTTGTACACACATTTAATATTAAATATGCAATTCACATAGAAGTTTACACATTTAAGTTTACTTCTAGTACACTCTAGAAATGATATAGCCCCGATGTTCCGATAATGTCTGGATGTTGACGATCATCTTGTGCGTCTATCGTCATGCAATACATACACACGTAGGTCACAAATCACTAAGTTGTTTAATCATATAAATATACAATCATGCACATGTATACATATATGTGTCATGTTTCAATGCATGCTCAATTGACTTTCTGGGCATGTATTCTTATTTATAGATTTTGACTATTCAATTTGGGCTTATACACCCTAAGACCATTCAAATATTACAACTTGTATACTACCATTTTGCAATCAGGTTTGCACCTTTACGTTACCTTGATTTATGCCAAATTCATCAACCATACATAACACTTATCCTTGCACATTTTCATGATCAAAAAGCCTCTTATAACACACATACAATTGTTACTTTAAATATGGAATTTCAGCAAGGATGATCTATATATTCACCAAACTTTTCCCTGCAATATATATTCATACATTTACCCAATTCTCATTCATAATTGCCCCATTTTCTTCAATGCTCATTCATCCATACCTTATACACATTACTTATGTCCTTAAGATCATGTTTGCATTAAAAAACACAATTATTCCTTTAACAAATCATGATTTCCAACTTTGAAAACAATTACATCAAAATAGCCCATTCTTTATGTTATGACATCAATTAACGACATAAACTTATCAATTTCTTAACCAATTAATAAAAAAAAGGCTTATTCCTATGCTTAATCAAGTCCAAATATAGCATTTTAGAGTGAATTTTTTCAGCTGGTTCGATATGTACATAAGACTGAAATTAAAATTCCAGAATTTGTCATCAACATCACTAATGTGTGTAACTTTACTACCTTCAATACTTCACGAATTTTACAAACTTAGAGACATTACTAACATCTGAAATTTTCCAGATTTCATGTCCTTTAAAGTTACTTAATTTTAAATTAATATAACTTCCATATTGGTTACACTAAGCCTTACAAAATTCTGCTAACTTATGTCATTAACAGGCACTTTTTACAATCACACCTATAACTCTAATTTTCCAAATTCAAAAACCCCTTAATAACACCCTCTTTAGTATTAATTGCTCATAAATTATACTTAAAATCCCAACTTAAATAATCCATGCAACAGATCAAAAACTATTGTTTTCGTACATGCAAAAACATATTAGAAAAGTACCCATTCATTCTTCATTTTCCAGCACATCTTTAACGCCAACACCACATTCAATCCAGCCCTAATTAGCCATAATAAAATTCAGCTAACATATACCATAATAGGTTAGTATCTCACTTACTTGATTAGCTTGAATGCCACCTCAAATGTCAAGGTTTCTTAGCCTTACATGCAAGAACAATTGAAGAACATTAAGGGAGTATGATGGGTATAGCCATGACCAGAAAATGAAGACAGATTTTTTACAGCAAGATATGTATAAACTTTCAGCCTCTCTAACTTTCTTTTTGAAAGATTTTGGATGGTTTTGGGGTGGTGATGGACAAAACTAAGGCTTAAATTCAACGGTGTGGGTGAGATGACAGTTTCAGCAATGAGAGGGAGAAGAAGGAGAGAGTATACTGTAGGTAAAATTTCAAAGGCAAAGAAAATGAACATGACTTCTTTATATATGGTGTGAAATGAGTAGTCTTTCTTTAACGAAAATTCTCATGTAATTAAGTATGCTACATGTCCTCTATTTTGGCTGCCAAATGTCACTTAATTCCCAAGCCATTTGTCACTCATTTGGTAGGCTTAATCATCTTAAATTTCCATATGTCAACTTGTCTTGCCATTTGTAATTTTTCCTAGGTTAAATGTACATATTAGTTCATCAATCTTCCAATCGTGGCTATTAACTCCAAATTACTAATTGGAATCCATGTATCTTTTATTGGTAAACTAAAATAAAAGATATTAAAAATGTACAATTGTGTCATAATCATTTTGAAACTTTCATAACCCGAAACATGTCAATTGAGTGCACATAAAATCTTTGCTTTTTTTCTAAATCATAATTCATATGTGCATGCTAATATTATGCATATGAATGTAATCATAAAATCATCGCCTATCTGCACCAAATTAATTCTATAATTATGTGACTCATGCGACTTAGTATTCTAACACTCTAACCCTCAGTGGTTTTGGACACTGACGATTACACAAATAATTCTAATTAAATAACAATTATGCCCAAATAAGATTCAGTATCTTATATTGATCCTTATTTATTAAGATCTCATATTTAATAATAAAGTTTCTCAAACTTTATAGTACTTTGCTCTCTGGAACTCATTTTATATGTGAGAGCCATTAGGTTCCCAATTATGTTGGGAATGATTATAAATTATAATTCTAATTTATAATTAGAATGAGATAAATTAAAACTTCTTTTTAATTTATCTTTATTTCTCCAATTAAACAATTTATAATCATAGATCAATATTGGTGTCCAACATCGCATCATAACCACCCAAAAATTTAGGAATGTTAAAATGGTTTTGACTAACTTTTTCGCGCATAATTTTTCCATATAATTTAATCCTTTCATCATACAATGTTCCGATCAGACATAGAGCAAGAAATTAATGTCTATTATATTTTAAGCCTAATCATATTAGTTGTCTGCAATTAGCTATTGATTCAAATAATAACATTTGTAAAATATTTGACATTCTACCTTGGCTAAGGATTTCCTGAATCAATAATAATTGAGAACAACAAAACGTTCTCCCTAATTACTTTAGGGTGATGAATCCTATCTTGATCACTCAACTACCTCCATATAGTTCATGCTACATCTAATGGCTACCAATTAAACGATGCATGATTAAATAGATCATTAAGAGCATCAAAACATAGCAATCCCTATATAAGATAAATTTGGTGACCTCAAGTTAAAAGATCACTTTTACAATCATCACAATGAGAATTCCATAGACATATAAGTAATGCTCCAAATGGATTTCTCACGTCAAGTCTACTTAGTGAACTTGTTCTCTAACAAACACCCACACATTTGTTTAAGTATTCCTATACTTTAGCCTATGAGATCAACTACTTCCTTTATACATAAAAACAAAGCGTGTGTTAGTGTTTTATGTTCTATTAATATTCAATCTTAATAGAACAATGACTAGGAACATTTAGAAATAATACATAAATGTAATATGAATCTCATAATTATAATATCATTATAATTTCAGTTGCAATATGCAATTATCCTATATAATTTATCATATATATCTAAACATGTATAAGATAAAGAATGTCTTTACATAATTTGTCACTAAACTGCAATCAAAGCGAGTGGATGTAGGGCATAAACCAACAATCTTCCACTTGTACTAAGCCATTCATTTAAAAATCTCATACCATATCACCATATGACGATTATTCTACTACTGAGATAGTGGCCTAATGAGATAATTCTACAAGATTCTCTATAGTGAGCACTTGTTTAAATCTCAACTCCCATTTTAATTATCATCATAATTAAGAAAAATTGCCTAAACACATTCTTAGATCTTTGATGAAACATTAGCTCCTTATGTATGCCCAATGGCTTTAATGTTCTACAGTACATTACTATCTTAAACAGTGCTAGGAACTATTTCAAGTTCACTAAAGAACTTATTGATCCTATTAATCATTTCCACTAAATGAAAAATGTATTATGGCTTATTTAGCAACCATTGCTATATTGAAACCTTTCAAATCCTAAATGATATGGTTCTAAGTAACTAAACCTTAATTAAGATTTACTTATAAAGTTATATCCTTATCATCTTAAACTCAAATATCAACTTACATATATAGCAACATATATCTTTAATAATTCACAAGCATTTAATATCTCAAATACTAAACATCTTTAGTATATTATCTATGTACATGGACTTAGAATAAGTTAACAAAGTCCAATCTATCTCTATATATCTAATTCTCATAATTAAGTTGTTACCTTTTCATATCCAATAAGAGTTGTTCATGGAAAATTATGTTTTCAACAATTAAAAGTTAGAATTTTTGTTCTTTGTAAGTAATATGTCTCCATATACTACCATTGAAGAGGGCAATTATACTCCCAATGACCTTCTTGTAGACATGATAAATTCACATTCATCTTTTAAAAACTCTTTGAATTCATCTTGAAATTGAATCTTTCAACGTCTTGTATCCTTCCAACTATATATCAAATGTATCAATAAGGGTATTAGTTCCAATTGGATATATTGTCATGAGATTTGAACTTTTCCAATTTTATCTTACTCCCAATACTTATCTTTAGAACCATTCTCCTATAATTATACATTGCAATTTGCTAATGGATATATAAGATTTATCTAACCATTTGGATAGGTCATAACCTTTTATTATCTAATTTAGTTCTAAACTTAATGGATAATGTATGCTTTAACAGAGCATCATATCTTTGAACCATTAACTTTAACTCTTTCAAAGACTTAGTGTTTCATATCTAGTATGAAATCTTGCTAATTGATTTAATTAAAACTATGGAAGATAAGTCATTGTACTAGACATCACTATAGAAGAAATAATATTACATCATATAATATATCATATTGTATTTACCTTTTTACATAAATCCATACTCTTATGAATTTAGTTATGAAGATATTCACTAAAAAATATCATTGCCTATAGATAACCAAAAATTTAAAACTCACCAAATTGATCTCATCGAAATGCTTAAGCATTCTCAATGCTTAAATTATACTTAGATTTAAACATTTGAAACTTTCAAAATTTTAAATCATTATTTGATTTAATGCATATGACTATATCACATAATGTCATTAGTAATATAATGAAATATAATATTATTCTTTTATTAATTGTTATTTCATCCAATACATTACATATATAAGATTTAACAATTCAATAGCATCATCATCCTTTCACCGATGGTGGATTTGGTTATTCTTTAACTATACAAGTTTCACAAGTTCCATACGATTTATAATCAAAAGGATAAATATATCCTAGCATGTAACTTTATGATTATCGTTATCTTGATTTAACCAATATGTCATAAAAGGATAATCTTGAGTATCTAACTTTTAATTCTAGCTACTTATGTTAAGCATAAGTCTCCTTTAATCCAACACACACAAAATCTTTATATAAAATTGTATCAATTACTTTTACTTAACAATCTATTTCTAATTATGCATTGAACATTACAATAATGTTGAATCTAAATTCAGTATCAAATACTCATAAGCATGAATTAGAAATACATATGATCTCTGTCATATCATATATAGGCAAGAAAAGTCATGTAATCATTTTTCTTCTTCTGATAACTATTATCATACTATAACTAAGCCTTTAATTGTAGTCCACAATTATGCTTTTAGTAGACAAAATTAAGTGGAACAATTCCAATAAGGTACTATACCTTTCAACTTTACTCTATACAACCTCTCGTATCTTGCTATCATAGTGTTGACATACATCTTAAATGTTGTCATATGAGTTTATGACATATTAAAAATGTTAATACATTTTTTCATCTGTATGATTTTGACATATCTTTAAAACTTTGTCACTGAATCCTCAACAGGAATTATAGCAACATTACATAATGGTCATGTAATTTTCTATCTAACTTTTGAGAATTCTTCTTAAACATATCTTATGTCTAATAAATTTGGTTCACTAACTTAATATCAACTATACTAAACAAAGTAAATTCCACTCAAAACAAAAATAAATTTAAGAAAGCAAGTAGTTAATTATATGACATGACTACCAAATGAGATTAGGACTTCAATCATATATTTAGTTACTCTCATTATTTTATTCAAAATAATAACCCTGACAACTATTCGGAAAGATAACTCTAATCTTTATGGTGTGCTAGGATTCCATTCAAATGTAGTTGATCTTGAGTTTGCTTAACAAATCTACAAAACATAAATTAGGTAGATAACAACTTTATGAATCACATCTCAAGTGATTCCTAGATCTGTTAGGCGACAAAGCAAAGCATATCTTATATGTTATTCCTAACCTTGCCGCTAAATTCATGTGATCATGAGTTTGCTCATCCAAATCACACAAATTTAGTTAAGTAGAATCCACTGTCATAAGACTAAACATGTTTGGGTTAAAGTCACCTTGAGTTTGTTCAACATGCCTATGATAAACAAAACTTTGGTTTATTCTTATAACAATAGAAGGAAACGATCACGTTCTCAACGTGCACTTAACATTTTAATGAGGGATTTAACTTCACTCGTCTCATTAAAAACAAAATTGCAAGTAAAATATCACACATATAAAACATACAATTTAACATATATAAGGATGGCAAATATGGCCCAACCCGGCTGGCCCAGCCAATTGCCATCCCTAAACATGCATCCAATATATATATATGGTTAGTTTGGCCAATTACCGTCCCTAAACATGCATTATGCATCATACTTTATTTATGCATTCATAATCAAATTATATACATAAAACATGAGGCTTCATTTGATTCTAGTTATTGATCTTCATAATCTAAAATAATATTTCCAACTTTTTTGGAAAAATTAAATTAGATTACATTCACTGATTCCTAAATGAATTAAATTCGTATTCCAAATAGAAATTTATTTTGGTTTAAAAAAAATTTTCAAACCTAATTGGAATCCATTTCCCATTATCCTGACTCCTTTAATCAAATTTAATTGAAAAAATTCTCAATAAATTATTCTACTTATTATAATTTACAAAAACTCCTTTTCGAAATTATATAAGTAACACATTCTAATCCAATTAGAAAACTATTTCTAATCTCAATAGAAATTGTTTTTCCTTAATTAGAAAACTATTTTCTCATATTAAAAGGAAAATACTTTCAAAATTAAATAAAACATCTTTCATATTTAATTAAGAAAGTCCTTTATTTTATTTATTTAGAGATTAATTTCTTAATTAAATAGAAAAACTTTCTTTAAAAAGTTAGAAAACTATTTTCAAAAATATTAAAGAAAGCTCATTTTTTCCTAATTAATAAATGAAAACATTTTTCAAAATTCAATCAAGAAAAATACTTTTTCTAAAAAATCAAGAAACTTATTATTAATAAATAAAGAAAAAATTTCTAAATAAATTGAATAATAATTCTCTAAAAAAATAAGATCATAAATTTAATTTATATAAATCAAATTGAAATAAATAAATTTAATTAACAAACACATTTCTTAATTTTTAAGAAAACTCTTTTCGTAATTTTAAGGAGTCCAATTAGTTAATTTCAATCTAATTGAAATTAATTAATTTCAATTTTAGAAACTACTTTTCTAAAACTAATTAGGAATCAATATAATTATTAATCTTAATCATATCAAAAAAATAATTGCGTTAATTTTTTGAAATTTAATTTAAGAATTAAACTCTTAAAAAATTAAACTAAATTATTAAGGAAAATTCTAATAAACTAATCCTTTAAAAACAATTAGAAAACACTTTTCCAAATTTATTTTTTATTTAAACCTAAATAATCTTAACTAAACTAATTTTACTTAAATTAAGGATTTTAAAATATTAAAAATTAAAATAAAGTGAGGAAAGAGGCTCTCTGGTGTGCATTGCATACACCACCAGTTAAAAAAGAACGTTGACTGATGCATTCCACATCTTCTCAAACTTGCTTTGAGAACATATAAACATTCTGCATCCACTGCTAGGTCTCCAATCGTCACCTTCCATCTGCTCAACTCCTAGCGCTACTTCTTGCCTTCGTTCTGCTACTGACGTCCATGCCTGGGTCTTAACCATGACGTCTACTTTTATTCATGGGCCATTAATGTAACACCTTAATACCCCTTGTAGAACATACAGATGCCACAAAAAAGAAACCTAAAACAAACCAAGACATTCCAATAATCCCCAAAAAATAAGGCAAATATATATCACATTTTGTATGTTGTTGAGTGATAAATAGGACACAATATACACATTGTATTTATCAAATCCATTCCTTAAAATCAAACCCATCTTATGTTAAGGTTATTATAGACCATTTACACAAAATATAAAAAATGTCTCGTAATATTGAATACAACTCAAAGCTTAAGTATAAAATCTCCCAAGCTCATAATACGTCCTTCTTTGACCACTGCGGTTGTCCCAGCCTTAACCCTTTTTATTAAGATCTACATGGAAGAAAAACTATCGTGCTAAGCATAGAACTCAGTGGGAAAATAAATAAAGCAAGATACAAGATGGCAACAGCTTTCTACAGTTGTCTAACATTTTCAAACAAATGAATCATGACATATCACATAACAATCTTTGATTATTCAATTCAGAGAGTAATCCACTATCAGTTGCATCATAACAAAACAAATATCAAAATACATACTGAATTCCTTGCTAATATTTTTAGAAGTGGGTAACAAGAATAGAACAAAAGATACCTATTATTGGTATCTACATAAACAAAAGAGATTTAATTCTCTAAAATAAAAGAAATCGTAGTGTTTAAGAATAGAAGCAGCTGCAAATCCTTCTAAGTATATATCTATTTACCTACAACTGGGACTTAGCAGGTTAAAGCAAATCATATCACATTTTAGAGTCACATGCAACAGAAATAATGCATAACATATGAAGTTATTCCTTATGCTAAAATTGAAAGTGTTCATTCATGCTCGATCAAACTTAATATTCCTTATGAATATAAACCTTTACAATAATGCATCAATAAAAGAATTTAAGTAATTACACTTTATAAGCATGAGTATCACATTACCCTAACAACTAGATTTTCTAAGTTTTAGTGATATCCAAAAGAGTTTTGGAGGAGACTTAGTTATATTAGGGTAAGGAAAAATTCATGTTTGGGCTAAAACTGGGGGTGATGCATGGCTGTACCTAATTTCCAGTTTTCCTCAGGATTGATTTTTGGGTCAGTTTTGTATGACCATTCTGACATAGAAACTAAGGTTCTAAGGTTTTTAGGCAATATGATCTTCCAAAAAAATGCTCCTCTATTTCTTAAGTTTCTTATGAAATAATTTTAATTTAATTTGGTTCATTATTCCCGGAGTTAAAACCAAAATATTACAAATTGTTCTCAAATAGGGATAACAACAAGAACTCAACTTTAAGACAAATTTCAAAACCCTTAGAGACAAAATTCAAATTCGATTCCTTCATAAAAGTTGTAGAAATATGTATTTAGTTTATGTTCCAATTAAAATTATCCCATTTGGATATATAAAGGTCAATATATGGCTAAAATATCGATGTCTGTTCAGTGGAACCACCCTAATTAACTCACTTCAATCTTATTATGTAAAAGTAACACCAAAGACACATGCAAATGAACCAGAAACATCCCATTTTCATCTAGAATACTTCTCTTAACAAAACCCCTCATGTTAAACTCAAAAAACCCATCAAGATATCAAAATTTCCATACCTTTGAAAGGAGTGTTTCAAAACCCTTATTCTTTACTCCAATTGCTTGCCTTCTTTGGTCTTCTTCTCTTTTACAAACAATATACCCATTCACTACTCATTTCCATCAATCACATATGCATAGCAGAACCCTAGCTGAAGAGGGGATGAGAAAGGAGTTAAATTTCACACCAAAATATGTAGTTAACATACGTTAACTTCAAAAGCACAAAGGGATTTAACAAGATGGTGGACAGAGAGAGAGAAGCTCAATCTTTTGCAGATTTTTTTGTTTGTCGACCCTCGCCTTCTTTATCTGCATGTTTTTAGACAAATATATAGATGGGTGACATGTCATTTGCCATATGGCTAAGTGTTATGATGTGGGACATATGACAAATGGCTCCATCCTATTGGTTTCTACTTTTCACCTTTCATTAATAACAAAAATGACCACACATTTGTCTTATTCTATGAAATTGCATTCCGTCTAAATACATTTAGCAATTTAGTCCATGATTAATGTATCATCATGCATGTATATCATAATTAACATAAATTACCAAAATACCCTTACAATTCCATTAATATTGATTATGTCTTAAACTAAACACTCACTTACCTAATCATTAACACCCATTACATATACTTTGATAGACAAGAAACATTCCTACTAAGGTATAGTTTGGGGCCTCACATTTCTCTCCCCCTTAAAAGAATTTCTTTCTTAAAATTCATACTTGATGAGAAAAACTTAAGATGCAGAGGCCTCATAGTTAATTTTGGTTCCCACGTTGCTTTCTCAAGTCCATAGTGTTGCCAGAGTACGTTTACCAGAAGTACTTGTTTATTTATGAGTTGTTGGACTTCTTTGGGCAAGATAAACACAAGTTCCTCATAAGAAAAATCCAGTTATACTTGAATTTTTTGCATAAGAATCGTATTTGTATCATCATACCGATATCTTCTTAACATAAAAACATTAAACACATCGTGCAACTTGGACAATTCTTCAGGAAGAGCTAACTGATAAGCTACTAGCTAGATTTTCTTAAGAATCTTATAGGGACCGATGTATCGTGGGTTGAGATTACCTTTCTTCCCAAAATGAAGTAAATTTTTCCGTGGTGACACTTTGAAAAATACCTTATCTCCTACCTAACACTCAATATATTTCCTTTTTAAATTAGAATATGAATTCTACTTATCACTGGCAGTTTTCAATCTTTGTTGGATAATTTGAACTTTCTCTTCAGTATCTTTTACAATATTAGGCCCGATCATCTTGTTTCACTTAATTTAGTCCAACAAACTGGAGTGCTACACTTCCTACCAATAAGGCTTCATAAGGTGCCATGTCAATACTAGTCAGATAACTGTTGTTATAAGCAAACTCCATCAAAGAAAGATATATATCCCAACTTCCTGAGAATTCTAACACATAACATCAAAGTATATCTTCCAATACTTGAATAACCTATTCGGATTATCCATCTATCTGGGGGGAAAGTAGTACTAAAACTGATTCCAGTACCTAAAGCCTTTTGTATACTTTTCGAGAATCTTGAAGTAAATCGAAGAACACGATTAGAAATAATAGACATTGGTATCCCGTGCAATCTCACTATGTCATTCACACATATATCTGCAAGCTTATCTAATGAATAGTCAGGACGAACAAGCACAAAAATAGCTAAGATGAATAGGCACAAATGAGCAGACTTGGTGAACTTATCCCTAATCATCCATACAACATCATGCTTCGTTTGAGTGAAAGAAAGCCTAGTGACAAAATACATGCTAATGTTATCCCATTTCCATTGAAAAATTAAAATAGGATGTAATAAACTAGATGGAACTTGGCACTCAGCTTTAACCTATCGATATGTCAAACATTTGGATATATAATCTACAACATCACGTTTCATACCAGACCACTAGTAATGCTACTTTAGGTCTTGATACATTTTATTTCCTCCTAGGTGCATTGTGAAAATAGTATTATGGGACTCAAATAATAACTTTTTCTTTAATTCATCACTAACTGGTACATATAATCGATATTTGTAATACCAATCACCATATCCTTTCACAAAAAAAGTCAAGTTGTTTGCCTTCTTGAGTTATCAAGATAAGTTGTTATAACTCATCATCAACTTTCTGAGCATCACAGATCTTTTGTCTCAAGGTAAGCCTAGCTTTTAATTGAGTTATTAAAGCCCCATCAGATGCAAGTCCCCACTCACCTTGTTACAATGACAATGTCGAAATGATCTTTTGATCTTTAGCCTTCCTAGGATGATAGTCCATAATACATTCATAATCTTTAAATAGTTCCAACCAACGCCATTGTCTTAGATTAAGTTCCTTCTCGATAATCAAGTATTTCAGAATTTTATAATCAGTGAAAATCCTACAATTTTCACCATACAAATAGTGCCACCAAAATTTCAAAGCAAACCCTACTGCCGCAAGCTCAAGATCATGCGTAGGTTAGTTCTATTCATGTAGCTTTAATTGCTAGAGGTATATGCAACCTTCTTACCATCCAACATCAACGCATAACCTAAACGTTTTCTTGATGCATCAGTAAACATAACATAATCCTTATCAAAAGTGGTTTGAGTCAATATAGGAGCTTCAGTAAGCATTCCTTTTAGTTGATGAAAACTAATTTGACATCTAGCAGACCCTTGATAGTTCACTCCTTTTTATAGCAGTTTATTCAAAGAAGATGCTATCACCGAAAACCCCTTCACAAATCGGAGATACTAACTAGCCAAACCCCAAAAACCTCTCACTTATTTCACATTCAGTGGTGATTCCAGTTAATAATTGCTTCAATTTTACTAGGATCAACTCTAATTCTTTGAGAAGAGACAACATGTTCCAGAAAAGATACTTCCTGAGGCCAAAAATCACACTTGCTTAGCTTGGCATATGATCTTTTTTCCCACAGGGTATTATAACATAATCTATAGATGTTGAGCATAGTCGTGCTCATTATTGGAATATAATAGGATATCATCTATGAATACCACAATAAACTGGTCTAAATAGGTCCTAAACACTATTCATTATATCCATGAATGTAAGTGGCCCATTAGTTAGCCCAAAAGGCATTACTAGGAATTCATTGTGTTTATAACAGGTCCTGAATGTAGTCTTTAAAACATTCACATCCTTTACCCAAAGCTAGTAAAACCCTGATTGCAGATCTATCTTTGAAAATACCCCTACAACTTTTAATTGATCAAACAAATCTTCTATCCTTAGCAACAAATACTTATTCTTCACTATGACCCTGTTCAATTATCTGTAATCAATGCACATCCAAACAGTACTATCTTTCCTCCTAACAAACAAAACCAGTGCTACTGAGGGTAAGACACTCGGCCGAATAAATCCCTTATCCAGTAGCTCTTGCAACTGAACTTTCAAATCCTTTAAGTCAGTAAGAGTTATCCTGTATAGTGCTCTGGACATAGGAGCAACGCCAGGAATAATCTCAATAGATAGCTCCACTTCCCTTTCAGGAGTAAGCCCAGGTAGTTCTTCAGCAAAAACATATAAAAATTCGCTTACCACTGGAATGTCTTGCAGTTTAACACTATCCTTCTTAGAATCAAGTACAAAATCTAAATAATCTTGACAACCCTTCCTAAGCAACCTTTGGGCTTGCACAACAGATATCATATTAGCTAGAGGACTTGTGCAGATGCCATATGATATTATTTTAGGTCGATTGGGCTTCTTAAGCATAACAGTATTAGCTCTATAGTTAACCACTACTTGATGCTTAGACAACCAATCCATACCCAAAATCAAATCAAATTCATGAAAAGGCAATTCAATTAGATTCGCTACATACTCACTACCTTGGATCAAAACAAAACACTTTCTATAAACCTAGTTAACCAACACACTACTAACTAGAAGACATGTTATATGAATATCATATCTAACCTATCTACAGGCATCTTTTTATTAGGAATTTCTCTAATATAGAAATAAGAATAGGTAGATCTATTATCAATCAAAGTATGCGTTTCAAATTTAAAGAGAGAAACAGTACTAACAATGACCTCAGGTGCATTATGGCCCTCATGAGCTTTCAAAGCATAGATCTGAGCTGAAAGAGTGAGTACTCGAATTAAGCCTAATATAACACTCCCTATACGAAACCTACAACCATCCACAGAGATAGTAACCAAATTACTATACATGCATTCAAGGTATATAATTCTATTTAATGCTATACATATACACATTACAAAATTTCATGTTATTTAACATTATCATTTAAAAGTAGTAATACATCTTTAAATTTACATGGTAATCTAAAAGAAAACATATAATTCCATTTCTTCATTACATATGCAATTATTTGTAACTAAAAACACATTCCAAAAGTACCTTTTCTTCTATCTGTTGGCTTTAGTCCCTGCAGATGTTCCTTGTACCTTACTCTTATGACTTAGACCTACACAGATTAACACCTGTGTGAAGCTTGAAAGCTTAGTGGGGAAAAACTTAGTTTGGATGAGCACTTATAACAGTCATCCGTCAAGCACACACATTTATAAATAACACAACTCATATACCATAAATTCACTTTCATGAACCAAACATTGATATTCAACGCTCATGTAAACAATGATGACATATTTAAGCAAAGTACATAATGTAAACATGCTTCAATATGTTATTCATATACCATAAATTCACATGTATAAGCCAAACATTAATACTTAACGCTAATCGATACAAATTATCAATACAATTTCAAATCATCATAATTAATTATTACAATCAATAGAAATTCTCATCAATATCAATTATTCATGTTGTCATATTGTGTTTCTTATTTATGACTATAAAATTTCCTTTTTATGTTCAGCATGAACATTTTCTGTGGGTGTTGATAATGGGTGCTATGGATATCTGAAGACATCAAACTGTGGATACCTGAAGGTATTAAACTGTGGATACCCGAAGGTATCGAACTATGGACACCGATGGTGTCAATCTGTAATAGTTGCACTGTAACCTTATAGGCATGCCTATCTATCCACCACTAAGATAGTAGAACTGGCACTGTAACATTTCCTTTAACCATTTGCATATTTCACAATTCATATATGAACAAATCATATGATATAGATTTCAAGTCATAAAATCTATATCTATGTTAATACATGCAAGTCATAACTAATCACCATTAAAATGGTGTCAATATACATATATGAGCAATACATATGTAAACAAGTCATTTATGTACATGTAAGTTTTCTTTAGAGTGTATTATGCTCAATTTTAAATTCCATTGTTCAATCACCCAATTCACACATGGAAAGTCCTATTTCATTTATTTAGAAGTGTTTGAAAGGTCTCATAAACATTCAAAAAGATTCAAATAAGATTCTGCAAAAAAAATAGAAACAAAAGCAATGCCACAAATATGATAGACACTCTCAATTCATATCACTACTTGTTCCTTAGTATGCATATAGACTTAGTCGGAACTAGAATTTGAGGTCTTCTAGAAATTTTTTTCTCTATGTCTATAGTTTCTATAGCACTAACATTCAGAGCATTTGGACTTCTAAATCATGATATATAAGTAAAATATCACAAGCTGATCCAAAATAGGGGCAACATCAGATCACCTTTTTTGAACTAAATTTCGAAGGTCATAGAGCTAGAATTAAGTCAGAGTCCCTTCTAGAGCTATTTATCTATATGTCTTATGTCTCATATGTCATTGAAATCGCACAATTTGGAGGTCCTTAGGCTGATTTATGACTCAAAAAATATGATTGACTCAATCAAACCCTAGACAGAATTCCATTACATAATACTCTCTCTTGTCATATTCAAACAATTCTATGTAAGATAATACCAAAATAATACCAAAGCAACATCCCAACAACCATTCCACATACAAATGAATCTTTATATCCATTAAATCATACACAAATACAAAAATAAACTAAGTGATGTCCCAAACCTTAAAATTGATAAAGTAGTTCTTCTATTGTCTTTCCTTCCTTTTTTATTTGGCTTTGCTTGAATCACCAAATGAAAAATGATGGGATGAAGAAGGTGAAATGGAGAGGAGAAAAATCTGAAGTTATTCCATCAAAGCTTCGTCTATCTCCCCTCTCCATATGCCTTTTCATGAATTTTCTAGTCTTAGACACATGTTTCAATCCCATTGGACCATATGTCACAATCTTATTGGACCATGTGTTACAATCCCATTATACCATATGTTATAATTCTATTAGACCATGTGTTAAAATTATATTAGACCATGTGTTACAATTATATTGGACCATGTATTACAATTCAATTGGACCATGTGTTACATTTCTAATGAACACACATGCTTTAGTCTTATTGGTCTATGGGTTGACTTTCGAAAATTGATATTGGTACTTCTTATTCCTTTAATTCCCATTTTTGACTATGATCTGATCAATTACTTTCATTACACAATGTCTTAATTTTCTAATGACATAAATTTCATGCAATTTTGTTAATTAAATCAGGATTCATATCCCAAAAAATACATGTTATTCAAAAACAAGGGCAAGAGCCAGAACTCAACTTCAAACTAGAATTCAAAAATCTTTGAGGCAGAGTGAAATTTTGGTTCCTTCATGAAAATTTTAGATATATGTCTATATTTTAATCGACAACTTGAATTATCCAATTTTGGGGTAGACAGGCTAAGATATGTTCAAATTATAGAAGTATGCTTAGCAGAACCAATCCATCCGATAAGGTATATATCTCAAATCAATTAACTTAAGTCTTATCATACAAGAGCAACATAAAAAAACATCAACGTTTGACCAAAAACATCCAATTTACTTATTGAATGCTTCTTTTATCAATTACCCTAACTTCACATTCATAAATCCAAGAAAACATATCAATTGTTTCTATACATATTTCACGTCTAAGTATATATGTCTATGTTGAAGGGAACAAATTATCCATTTACCCTTGTATTTTACATTAAGTACCATTATGTCTTTTACTATACTTAGATGCACTTAATTCATTATTTTCACTTCTTAATACACCATAGACATACTATAATACTGCCAAGGTATATGTTGGGGTGTTACACCTAAGCTTGCTAGATCCTCCATATCCCATACCGCATCCTCTATTCCTTATAGTTGCATAAGAAACCTCTTTACTAGCTTGTGACGCCTGAGACTTTCATAGGATAATTTGCTACCAAATGATCAGTGCTACCACATCAGAAACATGCACCCATAGTCCTCCTACAAGTACCCCATTGGTATTTGGAGCAATGAGGACACTCTGGTGCACCAGAACTTTGGCCCACAGAGGAACCCCTACCAAAATCAGTCAATGAGGGGAAGTCTTGTCTCCTTCCTATAGTTACAAATCTATGGGTGAATTCTTATCTAGTGGAAGCATCTTAACAACTTCTCTTACCCGATGATTGACCTCTTTTAGCAAAACCTCTTTGCTTATCTTTTTCGCTTTTAACCATCTCTTGTTTCTCTACCTTAATGACAACTTGTACCAGCTGATGATAACTCACCTATTGCAAGAGAGTGAATGCTACAAGATGCTCTTTAATGGAGTCATTCAAATCATCCTCAAATTAATGACACCAGAAATACTCAATAAGTACAAATATTTGCTAAGTTGATTGAATTCTCTGTCGTACGCAACAACAAAAAGATTTCTTTGCTTCAGATTTAAGAACTGCTTCCACCTCTCATTTTCATAGCTACCGTAATATATTTTGATTTAAACTCCTAGGAAAGAAATCCTAGGTCAGATACTTAGGCAGCTGAAGATATCTCAGAAAAAATTTCCTCCATTCATAGGGCGCTCCTTGAAGAATGGAGACTACATAATGCACCATCTACTCAGGTGGGCAGCTAATTTCATCCAACACCCTTTTCACCTTTTCTAACCAAAATTTAGCTTTTTCAAATTCATCTAGAGATGTTTTAGTGAATTTTTTAAGTCCATACTTTCACAACTGATTAATTGGAGCCCTGGGTATAGTCATTCAGTGTAGTAAAATCATCATGTATTGTGATAACTCAAATAAAGCTACCCTGAGCTGGAGGTGGAGGAGGTGCTAGTGTTTCAACTTCATTTTTATTGACCTTAGACCAGATACAAATGGGTGAGATCGCGTATGATAATTACTTTTAGCAACCTTATCGATAGCCTCATTGATCTTTCCATACTTAAATATATGACCAAAACATAGGACAAACCGTATGTTGGTTAAACTAGAATTGCCTAAACCATACTCTGATACCAAATTGTAACACCTTAATTGTCATATCCCACTACCATAGAGTACATACCCGAACATCCAGAGGATATTCAACTACATATCCCATGACAATGTTATGCTGGATCAAACCTAATCTCTTAAATGGCATCATAAAGAAAATACAATACTTAAAAACCTCATCTCTTTATTTCATTGATAAAGGTTTACATACAAGACATCAAAATCAATATTTACATCCTTTATACACAAGTTCTACATGACATATGTAAACTACTTAAAAACAACTACAACTCCTCAAATGCCAGCTGACAGACTTTTGAGCCATATCTTTATCCAAAATGTTCTTCTAGAAGATCTTAGAAGTCTAGGTCTCCTGTCTCGTACCTGAAAATATCAATGTTGCAATTTGGTTGAGTTTTGCGAATTCAATGAGTGCACTATCATTACAGGAAAATACACAAATATCATACAACTAACCAAATTCAAACCATTTTTCAACACAATAAGACATAATGAATGTCATACACATCACATACATTCTTTCAGAATTTGAACAACCAAATCAATCACATTGTCATGGCATATCACTTTAATATCACAACTTCAGAAAATATTTCACAAGAATATATTTCATAATCATAAATATAAAATACAGATACATATGAGACTCCATATTTGTTATTATTTATTGTAACCGAGTGCCTTTCGAATACAGATACAAATACTGGCCCTTTGGGCTCATTCAGATATGGAAATCATGGAACAAAACTTTACGTGCATAATTCTAAGCTTATAGCTCTTTCAGACAGGCTATTCTAATCATAACGCCTTTATCTGCACATGTATTTTATAAAATGCATCAAATAAGAGAATATGCCATTAATAGCATCCACTTATGATGCACATACAGAATCTTATAATCATCAAACCTCAGCCTGGCATTTAAATTTTGTTGAATATTCAGAAATCAGTTGTAAAACGATATCATTCAAATTTTAGATAAAAATATAACACTTCCATTACATTCCCGAGGATCAAACTCCTCAGACCTTTAAAGTTCAAAATTCACATACAGATCACAAACAGTTCAATAATTGGAAGTTAAACAGAATCAATCAATCAATCTTAGGAAGATCATCTAGGTTGACTCATAAATGCTCCCTTTAGCTTATTGCCTTGAAGTCTCGGCAATGTCTGGAAGCGGTCACTCAACATGCTCCTCTATATGCAATCATACATTTACATGTCACTCATGCACATTTTTATAAGAATAATCAGTCATAAATACATTTATGAATGTATTATATATCATGCATGTTTATTGAAAATTTCTTAGGTATCTTTCTTTAATACTCTTTATAAGCAATTAAAACATCTTCAAGACATTCTTTTAATCCTTAATACCCTTTTATTCACTTTAATCCCTTCATTCAACACCAATTAAATTCATTTAATAGCTCATTTAAAGCTACATGCCTTATACGGTAACATCCTTACTTGAATTAGGTTGAAAAACATCCAAAAAATCACCCTTTATTAAAGCCTCTCGGGTCACTATTGGGAAAGTGAACAATCGCGGCTTTTCTTCTTCTCTAAAGAGTCTTAATCGTGCAGATGCACGATAATGACTTCCATCATTCCTTAGCAGAGTCATCTGCACGATTGTTACTTGTTGTGTTTTCTTCCTTCTTTCTTACAATTTTTACCTTTAAAAAGAAGGTTTTAGGCAACACTTTCTTCTAATCAAATGTTTCTCTATGTCTTACGATTATAATGTCCTCAAATTCATACATTTTGGTTTAGTATTATACAAGTTATAATCAAAATACTTCATACTATTCTCATACATCGATAGAACACAATTGTCAACTTCAAGACAAATTGCAAGACTCTTAAGGATATATTTTAAATTCAATTCCTTTATGAAAAATGTAGCCATATGTCTCTAGTTTACTCCAAATTAAAATCAATCTAATTTTGATATCCACAGATCTTGTTATGACCAAAATACAGATGTATGTTCAGTAAAATACTTTATATAACACACTCCAGCACACTTCATTGTCAATGTTCTATTACTTCTCTATCATTTCTCTATCCTTTCACATTGATGATTCAGTTATACCTTAATTTTTAGTTCAGTCATCTCTATAGACAACCCACAAGTTTATGAATAAGCACAACATAATAACATAACCTAATTCATACATTTACATATCACATTTTCTGCACTTCACTAATCTTCATTTAACTTCTATTATCACAATCCTTTATATAGTTTATGCACATTTTCTACTAATTTATCTCCTTCATCACTTTACTTATACCTCATAAATTGCTTCTTCCTACACCACTCACGTATGCATCCATTCATCTTGCTACAACATTCCTGCGTGCATCCATTTTCAAGACAAGTAAGTTATATTTTGAGTTTTATGTAGTGTAAATGAATTTTGATGATGTTTTCATCAAACATGAAAACATCATCAAAATTCATTTAC
>JANQBM010000004.1:27890062-27902792 GCA_025594535.1 Erythroxylum domingense
ATTTTCGTAAATCTTGGTAAAGTCCAAATGGTGACATATAGCCGCCATAAAATCTGTACGGGGACCAGGGCCAACATTCGTGGGGTATGTTCTCGAACATCGAGAGTGGGGTATTATATTGTTACTCACAGCTTACAACATTCTTTTAGAGTAAAGGGATTTTACATCAATTATCATGTCCCCAAACCCTAAACAAAATGATTTTGTCAAAAGAAAACATCGACATGTACTTGAAATTTCTTGTACCCTCCTCCTTGAATCTCATATCCCTCATAGTTTTGGGGAAGAATCCATTTATGCAGTTGTTTTCTTGTCAATCGACACATCTATGCTTCAAAATGAAAGACCTTGGTTTTGCTTATATAAGAAATCCCCCACATATTCTCAACTTAGATTTTTTGTCTGCATTTGTTTTATCTTAAAGCCTCCACTTGAACGAATCAAATTATCTCCTAAAGCTGCCAAACATGTGTTTCTTGGTTATAGTGACAAGCATAAAGGCTATCTTTGCTATGCTTTCTAAAAAAGAAAAATGTGCATCTCACGTCATCTGAATTTTTTTGAAAATTTATGTTATTTTTCATCTCATTCTAAAACACCTACACATTCCACTAGTGAAACTTTGTCATTCATACCTTCATTTTAAAATACTTCTCATTTAGAAAGAAATTCAGAAATTGACTCTCTGGATTCAAGTGTATCTGCATCATTTATGTTTTAACTCAATCTTACTCCTGAAGGTCTAGCAAGTCCACAATTATTATCCATGCCCCTTTATCCTCTACCTGAGCCACGTCTTTCAACCAGTTCCAACTTAAGAAAGCCTCCAAATAGATATGGTTATTCTCTTGACCGGTACGGTCCTTCCATTGCTTGTCATATCACTCTTGATTCCATTTCCATACATTCAAGTTATAAACAAGCAGCAAAAATTACGTGTTGGAAGAGTGTTATGGAAGAGAAAATTTTGACTCTTGAGGCAAACCAAACTTGGGAATTAGTCCCTGCTCCATTTGATTTATCATTGGTTAGTAGTAAATTGGTGTATAGTGTAAAAATCAAACATGATGGTTCTACTGACAGGTTTAAGGCCAAATTAATTGCTCAAGGATTTACACAGGAATATGGTATTGACTATAAGGAGACCTTTTCTCCAGTGGCTAAGATGACCACAGTTTGAATGTTGTTAGCTGTGGCATCCACTCAACGATGGTCTTTACATCAGATTGATGTCAAAAATGCCTTTTTTCGTAGAAACGTGAAAGAGACTATTTACATGAAATCACTACCAAGATATCCTCTCTCTAATCCCAATTTGGTATGCAAACTTAACAAGTCACTTTATGTACTCAAACAAGCTCCTCGTGCATGGTTTGATAAAGTCTCATATACCATTAAAAGAAAATTCTATAATCCTCCTTCCACATGAAAGATCTTTGCCGTTTTTCTTATTTCTTGGGATTGGAGGTTTCTTAAACAAAGAATGACATATATCTTACACAGTAAAAGTATACTGCTGATTTGATCCAATTGACCAATCTTCTTGACAACCAATCTTGTACTAAACCAATAGAGCTCAATCTTAAATTCACAAATGATACAAGACAACCATTATCTAATCTGACCCTCTATATGTGTCTTGTGGTAGTCTTATATATCCTATAACAACTCGACCTGAAATTTCTTATGTTATTCACATAGTCAGTCAATTTGTTTCCAATCCTTGTAAGTTACATCTTTCTCCTCTTCATCGCATCATTCAGTATTTGAAAGATACTTTAGAAAGAGGTATATTATTTTCTTTAACATCCTCTATAGAGCTTGTTGCATTTTCTAATGTTGAATACACTGGGTACCTTGATACAAGGCATTCCATTCGTGGTTGGGGTATTTTTTTGGCTCATTCGTTGTTTCATATAAATGCAAGAACCAAGATCAGGTTGGAAAGTCATCAACTAAAGTTGAATATCACTCCATGTCATCTGTTAGTTCATTTCGTCAACTTCTATTGGATTTTGGCATTTCATTTGATAAACCGACATCTCTTTATGCTAATAATATTAGTGATATTCAAATAGAAACTAATCTTGCCCATCATGAACACACAAAACATATTAAGGTGGATCGGCACTATATTCGTGAGTTTGTGTAAGATCGAATTCTCCAACTTCATCATGTTCCTTCTAAAGATCAAGTTGTTGATTTGCTTACTAAATCTATGACGTCTGCACAACTCCAGTATCTAGTTTCCAAATTAATAATTTTGAACACCTAGCATCAATTTTAGGGGGGATGTCAATAGTAATATTGCCTTAATATCAACCTTCATATTAATAACACTGATATTAGCCTTATAAATTTGTATATTTTCATTCATTATATTCCAACAATTATTACCTTATTTGTTGTATAGTCTTGGATATAAATATATACACACCATTAAAGGAGAGACAAGCTTTTCCACCAAACTTTAGCCTTCTTCAATATTGTATTTGTGTTGATATCAATGCTTTGATTCAATGATTAATCCATACATAAATTTATGGTATTATATCATCTTTCTGATAAGTTAGCTACCATAACTTCCAGTAAGTTGGCTCTCCAACGTTGAGTGTAATAAGGAGTGTAAATGTAATAAAGGAATATCAAAAGAGGATTTACGAAATTTAAATTTTCATTTTTCTCTTACATTATAATTCTTGAATATTTGTGAATTTTATTCAAAAAATTTTAGTACATAGGTATTTATAGAACTCAAAAAGACAATTCTAGTAGCTCTATATAAGTCTTAATTATTAACTTTTAAAAATAATCAAAAGATAAATACATAAATGACAGTTAATGACTTGGGACTTCTAAAAAGCTTATAAATATATGTATATATATCATAACTTGAAAACTCATCAGGCACTCCAATTTAAAACTTGGTTTAGTTTCTAATATTGCCTTTCCTAAACCAAATTTATAGAATTCACCATTCTAAGCATGTTCTTTAACTCTAGAAATAATTCAACCTTTAAAGACTTTATGAAAATATCTATTATTTGTTCTCTAGTAGGACAATATTTAATGACAATTCCTTTTATGTGATTAATTCACAAACCTTGTGCACCTTAATGTCAATATGCTTAGAAAAACTATAGGAAATAGGATTATTTGACAATACAATTGCTAATTTGTTGTCATAGAAATTGGATGTATGTTCCTTTTGCTTCTCATGTAAAAAATTCAACGTCTTCCTTAGCTAAATTACTTAGGTAATCTTTTACTTCAATAGTAAATAATGTCACAAATGGTTGTTTCTTTGATGACCATGAAAATATTGTTGACCCCAAGATAAGATGGATAACCATAAGTGGTTTTCCTTATTTTAACGGCTCCAATCTAATCACTATATATGTAGCCAAACAAACTTGAAATATTAATGGTTAAATGGAAGATACCATCATTCAACGTACCTTTCACATATCCTATAATTCTTTTGGTAGCTTGAATGCATTTCCTTTGGTGCTTCCATAAATTTGCTTAATAAACCAACTACATAAACACCATCAAGTCTTATAGCTGTCAAGAATCTTAAGCTACTAATCAAACTTTTGAAATGAGTTGGATTCACTTTTATGCTATTGTATTCTTTCTTTAACTTTAATTTTTCTTCAACTAGTGTGGAGATTGGTTTGGACATCTTGAATTTTCTTTAAAATATCAACTGCATAATTCCTTTGAGAAATTAAAAACCTCATCTTTCTTTTAAAAAACTTCTATGTTAAGAAAATAAGACATTAATCTCATATATGTCATCTTAAATTGTCTAGACATAGCCTTCCTAAATTTGGTTATCATCTTTACTTTATTTCCTATAAACACAAGTCATCTACATCTAAGCAAACAATTAAAATATCTTTAATTTTAGTAAGTTTAACATATAATACATGATCATATTGGCATCTTTGAAAATCATGATGAATAAAATAAGTATCGATATGAGTATACTAGGCTCATGGTGTCTACTTTAGTCCATACAAGGCTTTCTTTAATATTTACACATGATTCTCCTTTCCTTTCTTCACGTATCCTACAAGTTGTTCTACATAACCTCTTCTACTAACAGACCATTTAAGAAAGCATATTTGATATCCATTTGACGCAAGTTCCATTTATTTTGGACATCCAAAGAAATGACCATTCATACATTATCAAGTTCAGCAATAGGTGCAAATATTTCAAAATAATCAATACTTAATTTTTTCTTGTAGCCATTTGACAACCAATCTTGATTTGTAACAATCAATTTCTCCACTTGGCTTGTACTTTGTCTTATATACCCACTTCCACCAATAGACTTCTTTCTAGTTGGTAGCTTTGCAAACTCCCACATATCATTTTTCTCAAAGGCATGAATTTCTTCATCCATGGCTTTAATCCATTAAGCATCATTTGCTACTTCTTTAAATGTTAGTGGATCAAAATCTGAGAAGAGAGCATAATTGACTAGCTCCTCATCTGATAGATTTATAGCATTGTCCAGCACATAATATTGCAATCTTTATAGCAATTGACACTGTCTTTGAGATCTTCTAACTACACTATTTGAAAATTAATTGGTACTTGCTATTCAGCTTCTTCTTCATCATCATCATCATTATCTACTGTTGGAATCACAATATGTTTTTGTTGCTTTTGTTAGATCCAATTCCACATACCTTTCTCATTACATGTTAGATCTTCGTTAATTATTACTTTCTTTATTTTCAGAATGTACAATCTATAGGACTTTGAATTTTAACTATATCCAACAAAAATGCAATTTTCTCCTTTATCATTAAGCTTCTTCCTTAGTTGGTTTGGAATATATGCATATATGATACCTCCAAATACTTTAAAATGTTTGATGGATGGTCTCTTTCCACTCCAAACTTCTTCAAGTATTTTTTTATGAACATATTTAGTTAAACACCTATTTAAAATATGAACAACACTTGAAGTTGCTTCATCCCAAAATTCTTCTGGCATTTGTTTAAACCTCAACATGCACCTCATTATGTCCATGATTATTCTATTTCCTCTTGGCTACACCATTTTGCTCTTGAATGTACCTAGCTATCATTTGATGTTGGATGCTATGCTTTTAAAAGAAGTCAGCACCTGTAAGATACTCCTAGCCTCTGTTTATTATGAGAATGTTGATTTTCTGATCACTTTCATTTTCAACAAGAGCTTTAAATTTTTTGAATGCTTTAGATTTTTGTTTTATAAAACAAATATGGGCCTTTTCTTTTTTTACTATAATCATTAATGAAAGAAATAAAATATTTGCTACCTCCATTAGATGAAACCTCCATAGTGCACAAATATGAGTGAACAATCTCCATGTCTTTCGAGGTCTTCATTATTTTCTTACTGGGAATGCATCTATATACTTCTTTCCTATAACACAACTCTTATATACAGGATCAAGAACAACAATGTGAGGTAAACTAGATATCAAACATTTTCTTGACAAATAATTCAATCCTACAAAATGAAAATGTCCAAAACGCATAAGTAATAGCTGGTTATCATTAATTATTTCTAAATTCAAACATGTAAGTTTCACTTGTTGAATCCTCAAAGGAAATAGGTGATTTTGAGCCTTCTTCACATTAGTAACTAATTTCTCTTTTGAATTGGGAATGGTGCTCACATCATCATAATGTCGAATATCATATCCTTTCTCCTGCAATTGTCTAGTACTCAATAACTTTTTACGCATGCTAGGAATATAGTAAGCACCAAAATTATAATTTAAAGAACCATCCTTCATTCTAATGATAATTATTCCTTTGCATTTAATTTTAAGCTTATCATCATCTCCAAATTTAACTTCTGAATTGAAAGATTCATTTAAAATTACTGCAACTAGAGTTTAGACACCATCTCTCTTCATCTTCACACAATGACCTACTAGTAACGAACAACCTTGCTATATTGTAATATTCTCCTTCATTTTCTACTGCATTTATATATGATTCAAATGGTTCTGTCTTTTTGTATCGACAATTAGTTGACTTATGCCCATACTTGCCATAATTATAATATTGAAAATGTAGTCTCTAATTTCCTCTGCCTCTACTTTCACCACTACCTTGACCTCTACTTTGACTGGTTATGTTTATAGAGGTATCAAATTCATGTCCTCTTCCTCTAAACCCTCCTCTGCCTTTAAATTTTCTTCTCTAAAATTCTCTTCCTCTATTGTTATTGCCACGACCTCTATTGCTTCCTTCTCCCTTTTGGTTTAATTCTGTATCACCTACCAAATTTATTTGGTTCTTTAATTCTTCTTCCAATAGTTTCTCTATTTTCTCCAAGATTCTGGTTATATGAATTTCTAGCCTACCTTACAGTTCAGTTATTGTCATTTCTTTAAGATTGTAAGAATATGTTATTGTTGTCACAATGTGGGCAAAGTTCACAGGATTTTTTCCACCTCTTGAGTGTCTATAATCTCATCACTATACATCTCATCTTGTTGACAAGATCCATGACACGAGAAAAATATTGTTCCACTAATTCTAAGGTACTCATCTCACATTTTTCATACTCCCATTTCAAGAATTGCAATTTTGATTTAAGAACTTTATCTAATCCTTTGTAAGTTTTAAAATATTTCAAGCCGCTTATATTTTTGCATTAAAAATCTTACCAAACACAGAGTAATATACTCCTTAATTAACTTAAGAGAATGCTAATTGATCTTTTCTTTTATCAACTTCTGCATTTTTTTTTATACCTTGATCAACATAACTCCAAAAATTGTGAGCCATTACATGAGTAGAAATGAGAATTTTCCAATAATTGTAATCAACCTTCCCGTCTAGTTTAGGAATTATCTAGAGAGTTATAGAACTTAAAAGACAATTCTAATAACTCTCTAGATAATTCCTAGTTAATAACTTCTAGAAACACTCAAAAGATAAATACATGAATGACACTTAATGACTTAGGACTTCTAAAAGACTCATCTAGAAAGATAATTGAACTTGAAAATTCATCAGCCACTCCAATTCAAAAATTGGTTTAATTCCATTGTAACAACCTACCTAAGCCATGGAATTGAAGAATAGGGTTGTCAAGAAAATAGAAAATTCAAGGTATTGATGGAAGAATTTTGAGCTTCTGACTAAAGGTGATGCTTGATGGGGTGTTAGAGAATGAATTAAGAAGCAAACACTTCATATTAACCTAGAATCTTCTTTTAACGATAAGATCATCATCAGATTCAAAGTATTAGAGTAAGAATTGGTATTTGAATTATGATGTATTGTATATATGTATCGAAAATTGTTGTTTGATAAAAGTGCAACTGAAGGCAGGCACTACTAGATGAATATATTTAAGCGACCCTATTAATAAGGTCGAAAAATTTACAAGCATAGAACAATGCTGCTAACTAGACTAGAGACAATTTAATATCTTCATCCGGTATAAGGATTTTTTATTTTTATATTGTTTAATCTAGAATTTCTATTATTTTTAATTAACAAAATTAGAAAAATATAAACAGGATATATCACGTTAATATAAGATTTATGTGATATATATGTGTCGTTAATATGAACACCATATCATTACTTCAAATTAATGTATTAATAGAACATTTTATATTATAAGTCTTACAATACCATAGGTTCATACACCATCATGTCTCTCTTAATCATTTCATAAATTTTGACTAAAAATTACTATAATAAAGTTACTTAACTGAAAATTGTTAATATTATTTTATGTATCCGTTTGTATTCTTTTAAATAATTTATAATATTCTTTTTAAAAAATAATTTCAAATATTCTACATTTGACTTAAAATAATAATAAATATTAATTAATCATATAAAGAAAATTTATTGTTATATTAAGGCATAAATTAAATATTAACTTATTTCAATTTCATATCTTTATTCACTTCATTGTATTTAAATAAAACACTTTATCATGTCCTTAGAATTTAATAATGCCATTAGTTTACGTATGACACAAATAAATTATGCTTCCTAAAAATAATATTAAATTATAAACACATTATTGATAAACTTAATTATTGGCTTACCCAATAATGTTAGAAAAATATATTAATTACATACTGAAATCTCAAAATTCCTAATAATATTTATGATTATATGTATTTAAAAACATCCGAGTCTAAGATTGGTTAATATATATAATTAACACCCATTAAAACAGTAGTTTTCTATTGTGTGATTGATTAAATAGTTATTATTATTTTAGATACACTTATTATGAAAAATATAAATAAATGACTAATTTTAACAATTTATTAATTAAAGCTTCTCATTGTTAATAATTTTAAATCAAATATTTTAACTTAAAATAAGAGAACTTATCTGTGATTCTCACATGTAAATTGATTTAAAATATTAAGATGCATTCACCCATATGGCACATTAACATCATAGTGATATAATGTGTTCACATAGTATTTATAGAACCTATAATATCATTATATTGACGTAACATATTGACTTGTAGTATTGTAAGCATATTATGAGATTAATATGGTATTTTAGGCTTGCATTTTAGTTATTTCCGTTAACGGAAAAGGTTTTACTAAAAGAAACTCAACACCCAACACTCTCACTACACAGGATTCTTTGCTACGCATCTTTATTTTTGTATTTTTATAAAGAAGTTATTAAGCTGGAAAAGAAAAATACATCATTTTGAAATGAAAGTTTCTTACGCAAAAGATGACTAATCCTTCTCGTGGAATCTAGGCTTAATACGGTTTGTAACGAGAGAGAAGGAAATCTACCGGACCGCAGAAGAAACAAAAGTACCCACTTCGACTCCACCAATTCAAATGTTATCAATCATCGATTAGGAGCAATTATTAAAAGTGATTATATGAAAAGACGCGCTCGTAAGAATATTTAAGAATTTATATTGAAATATAGTACTTCTATTATATGTATAAACAACTTTTCTTTAAAAATAAAGAATTGCAAAATTGTAATAAAAATAATCACGCCTTGCTAGTAAATTTCATTGGACTATGATTTCTAAGTGAAGCTATGTCTATATTTCATTCGACAATTCGAAATTTTTTTAGATTGGATCGGCAGAGGGAAAGTTCAAAGGTTAGTTCCATATCCAATTAAGTGAACACAAAGGGTCTGACATGGGCTTCCAAAGGGAAGCTTCGGTTTCTAATAGAAGGTGGTCCCTAAATTATAAGCCATGGAAAGCCCTAAGCTCACGTGTAAGGGGCTCAGCTCACTTGCTATCCAAACAGTAATCATGTAAGTTTCTTATCATTAGCCATGGAGGAGATTGGCATTATGTGACATGATTAAATATGACCTCAGAAAGTAGAAACTTAAGGCTAGCGACACTCATGAGGTCAAGCCAATTGGGGCTTGGTTAAAAAAGAAAGGAATTATATAAAAAAATCTTTTACTTTGGCTGTGGGTCATGTAAGCCATAATCTCTGCCAATAAGATCACCCAATGGTGTAAATGATAGAACTTGACTGAAAATCTCCCATAGGGCCTTCCTTTCACGTGTATAACATCAATGCAGTCAATCATATCTCACGGGTCAACTTCTTAGCCCCCTCATGGGTGATGCAATCATCTCTCCCTCTTTCTTCTGCTTGGGTAAAAAAATCGAAAGGGAGAGGTTATATTTACCTTGTTGGGGGTCTCTGCTGCATAATTGTATTTATAGGCAATGTAGTAGATAGATTATGATAGCGATGATGATGAAGGGAGTGGTGGTGCTGGTGTGTACTCAATGAAAATGCCTGTTTTCTGTTTTCTGTGACCATACAAAAATTTCAACTGCCATACTCATTTATGAGCAAAAACTGCCCCTAACCTCCCTCTAAGTCATGAATCCCACATTTCTTTCTAGTTAAGGGGGAGTCGATGTTGCTACAGAAAAGCAAATTCCTATTTAATAGGGCGTTGAAGGATTGACAAGAGACCATTATTATTGAGGTTTGCCATCATTGGCTGTTTCAGAACAAGTGATAACCTTGGCTCCTCAATGACTTAACCGAGTAACTCTTGTACTTCTGTACAGAAGCCAGTTTGAATAGCAGATGAAATGACAACTTTAGATCTACTCAACTTATTCCATTCCCACCATAGTCATCTACCATTTAGTACCAATGTAGTCTTCAGAACGCTAAGTGCAAGGAGCCAAAGGACCTAACGAACTTATCTCCATAGTTCATGCCATATATAGCAGTTGAAATATTGAACTCACCCCACCCAGAAAGAGAGAATAAATTATTGTCAAACAACTACCATAACTCTCATCTAAATTGTTGATATCTAACGTAAGAATTACATCAAGTACAAAACTCTGAAGCTATGAAAGCCTGGTTTGAAAAAGATAATTGAACTCAAGTGTTTCAACCTCAAAATGAAAGAAATTCAATTATGTCTGGGGGATTTTGGGAAGATTCTATTGCCCAATACGGCTAAAGGTCTGACACTCCAGACGAGTTCACTCATTCTAGTTTCAGAAACATTTTTCGACGGCAGAGAACTTATTAGAATTTTCTTCACCTTCAAAAAGAAAAAATTCAAATAGATAAGCAACGACAAGGCAATTTTTTTTTTGAATTTGTGGAACATTCCATCAGAAATAAATCTATCAGAACAATCTTCACATAAACATAATCTTATATCTAATTATAATTTTTTTAAAGAAAAGAACATAGCCGTGTGGACAAGGAAACCCTACATGCATGTCCCTCTCGTGTCCCTTGTGTCGCAAACATGATATCCACTTTATGTAAAGTAAGCCTAATCTATCACCCAGAATGTTGACAAACTTTGTGTTACAAATAGTTATAAACTAATATGCTAATGCGTTTCGTATCTGAGGAAAGTTAGTGAGACCCCAACTCACACCAACTTCTAAAAGTTAATAAATTCTAGCTGTCACGAGTGCCTTGAAGTGAAAATTTAGCATAATTTGAGGAAAGCTCAACCACAATATGTTAGTTGCAGGGAGGGCATAATAAATAAGAGCTTATGGTCATAATAGAGCATAATCATGCCCCTACATGATTTTAAGCAATGGTTTTCGTAAAAGAGAGGAAATTGGAGGGGAAAAAAAGGCGCAAGGGTGATGTTGTCATTGCAGCCATTTAAATAAAAATACAACAATGTGAGTACATTTGTGAGAGAAATGCATTTCAATTTTAAAAAGTTGTAGGGTCTAAATGTCTTAAAAGAATTATAATTTACTTTCATGGTCTAATCCAAAAACACCACTCTGTCAACCAGATGTCTCACGTTATGGCACTCATAACCCATGAGGCTGAGGCTGGCCCAATTATCACTCAACCCCTCCTGCCCATTACATCGATGGAAATCTCGCCCTCTAAACATGACATTATCATGCTCACAATCACAATTATGATCACAATAACGTAAAAACAAACGGCATCAAATATTCAAAGAGTAAAGCTGTATGGGCAGTTTAGTCATTCAGCTGCCGACCTTTTAGCTCATTGGTTCCAATCACCGTATAACATATGAAATTCATGCACTCCGCAATGATATCCTATTCAATCAAAAGACATGCTGTTCACCACGATCTCGTATTTTTGAACCATTACGAATGGCAATTCCAATTTAATCATTAAACGTGTATTCGTATTTTTGAACCATTATGAATGGCAATTCCAATATAATCTCTAAAAGTGTATGTCGGGGTACTTATCATCTAATTATCGAATTTTTACAACATTTAATTGCCGTATACATACAGAACTAAATATCCATCCGCCCTACAAGTAGACGCATGATTTTAGACTGTGAAGGTAGACTGTAGATAAATTATCATTGTCAAGAATGACAATCACAAGTGGAACAAGCAAATCACAAGCAAGTCACATTTGGCTGTGCCATTTAACAGTGCAAAATTACGGCAGAAAATAATTATCAGCAACAGTTGCCTAAACAAGAAATAATACTCGAAAGCAAAGAGGATAAGAGTCCCAATTTGGAAGAAAATTGATGATGGTGGCGAAGGGAAGAGGAGGGGTGATGATGTTCGAACCATCAAAACCATCATTGCGAATCTTAGAACGGCCTAGCCCCATCATTTTACAAGAAAATCCCGTTACTGTCCTCTTTGAAAACCTACTATTGCCAAATTTACAGCCTAAATGCCCACCACACCGAGCACATAGCCATCATCATTCACATGACCTCATATCCTTCGCCTCCTCATCATACAAACACCAAAATACATTAAATTTCTTGCCCTTAACCGGCCGCCTTCCATGCTTACACATGCATGATTGCTGTGTCAGGAGAGAGAGTGGAACGTTCCCTCTCACAGCCCATCGTCACAGCCTTGTCTCTCTCTCTATCTTCCAACTTCCAAGTTTCTTGCTCTAACCCCTAACGCCCTATATATTAACAATCTCCATGTTCACTATGACCCTCACTTCATTCGTCCAAGTTTGTTTTGACACTGCAACCGCTTCTTGTTACAAACCAAATAGATCGCTAGCTTTCTCGACCACAGCCTTCTATCCGGTATCCAGCCAACACCTTGAAAGGGTGATCCTTTTTGAAAAGATAACGAGAGGAAGAGAGGTCCCACTCTCCCTCACTCTCTGTTTATTTTGTTCTCTTTATTTTCTTCTAGCTTTATATCACTAAGGTAGACATGGTCATGCACAAGGGTGATCTTCCAGTTCGTT
>JANQBM010000004.1:27964649-27977262 GCA_025594535.1 Erythroxylum domingense
TAGGGAGTGAAAATTTTTATTTGATAGCATGTAGTATCCAAGTGTTAAGTGGGAACTCGTCATCTTGATTTTTGTAGTGCTTGCATAAGTTTCCCATTGAAATGCTGGCAAAATGTTGGCAAGCTAGCTTTGATCTCGGCTCGTTATGGAAGATTTTAGATGCATACCAAATAGAGAGGCATTTTTTGATACAGAGTTGACAATGAATATGATTGATTCTCGAAAAGTTTTTTATGTGCATAGTGGTTGAGTCTGGCATTAGTTTTTACGAGTGAAACCATGTACTACCTCTTGCAGCAGCAAACGATTGTAGTCCATTGACAGTGATCCTCTGACCTAAAATTATATAAATATGAAAAATCGCATGCAAGTGGCTCAATTCAATCACCTTTCTGGTTCTCAATTATTGTTAACGCCCTAAAATTGTTCAATTTTGTTTTTATGTATTTTACTTGAACTTTAGCTAACTATTGCAGGGATTTTTAACAAAATATTGTTGATCTTCTTTGTGGGGATTCTGGCATGGGCTTATAAGGCGATCCAACCTCCTGCACCGAGAATTTGTGGTTCTCCAGACGCGCCCCCTGTTACATCGCCAAGAATAAAGCTTACAGACGGAAGGCATTTGGCCTACAAAGAGTCTGGTGTCTCAAAAGATATGGCCAATTATAAAATTATCTATGTTCATGGCTTTGATAATTGCAGACATGATGCTTTTATTGCTACTCTACTTTCCTCTGTAAGTATTTACTTGTTCATCTAATTCCCTTTTAATCTCGGTCCTTTTGATGTTGCTGCAGAGTTTATCTGAATTAATATGTTTTCTCCCAGGAAATTGTTGAAGAACTAGGGGTATATATAGTATCCTTCGATAGACCAGGTTATGGAGAGAGTGATCCTCATCCAAAACGAACATTGAAGAGCATGGCTTTGGATATTGAGGAGCTTGCTGATCAATTGGGACTGGGTACCAAATTCTATGTAGTTGGGTTTTCCATGGGTGGTGAGTGGACATGGACATGCCTCAAGTACATCCCTCACAGGTACCATTTAACTGAGCTTTAAAGATGACTGAAATCTCAGCTTTAAGGCTCACATGCTCATGCCTGTGTCAATGGGAAGAACACATAAAAACACAAGTAAAGGGCTGTTTGTCATGCTTTCTCTTAGAAAAAATATGCTTTACCTTTTTGCAGGTTAGCAGGAGTAACCCTACTTGCTCCAGTTGTTAACTATTGGTGGCCTGGTTTTCTTGTCAATATAACTAAGGAATCCTACCACCAACAGTTACAACCGGATCAATGGGGACTTCGTGTTGTTCATTATGCCCCTTGGCTTTCATATTGGTGGAATTCTCAAAAATGGTTCCCTGGCTGTACTGTGATGAGGCATGTTATCGATAACTATTCTCCAAAGGATGTAGAAATCATTGCTAAGCTTCCAGGGAGTAACATGGTACGTCTCTAAACAGCCAAAAACTATGATACATTAGAAATCAATTTATAGAAAGGAAGAGCATTCTATACAAGTAGTGTTAACTGGAACCAATATGAAAATATACAAAATAGTCACATACAACGGTGTCTCTTAGGATGTTGTTTAGATGCATTGCTTGTTATGCAAGCAGCATCATTTATTGAGGATGATTATCATTCACAACTGCTGGTCATTTGTTCAAAGTTGATGTATTCATAAGAAGGAAGTTGAGTTCATTCATCACTGAAATTTTACAAAAAGCTACTATGTTGACAAATACATTCCATTCAGAAAGTTAGACAACATTATATACATGTAATCCTTGATTCAACAATTGCATTTCTTTGTCCACGAAGTTGTTTTCAATTTCAAATACTCAAGTCTTTCACTTCCTAGTTTTGAGCTAGCAAGACTAACCATGTTGATTGGTTGCCTTTGGCGGTAGTATAAAACAAAACTTTACTCCGTAGTTTCTCAATAAAATTTCATTACTGGAGAGTTGCTATCGGATACACAAGTCTCAGTGCCAAGTTGTGTTGTGACAAATAGAGCATGAATTGTTAGGAACCAACATTTATTGCCACAGATAGGACGTAAATTATTAAAAATCTCTTTGCCACTGATCTTTTTCTTAGTCCAATCCAGCCCCCTCCAGTTTAGAATCCCTATTATTTAGGAAAATCAATTTTATTCTTCCTGTATGATTTACTTTGAAAATTGGCTGGATAAATGAATTGCAGTTTGTTGTTCTTGGTGAATAAAACCAATATTTTTGATTCGATTAATTCTGCAGAGTAGACAAAATCAGTACTCTTATAACCTTAATTGTGAAGTCTTCTTCTTGTAAGTGAAGGTGGCACTCTATGCTTTGAAATTAGACATACAACTTAACTAAATCTGCCTATTCCTGCCATGATGTCTAACCACTGGAGGCGTAAAATTCTTGATCCTTTGTGCTCCGACAGTATTTGTTCAAGGATTTCTGTGTGATGAAAAAGCAACCTTTCCCTTATCTAATATCTCATGCCAACTTAAATCTTTTATTAAACTACGTTGTTGTGGTGATATACTACTAAGCAATTACTAATGCGTGTAAAAGAAGGAAATATAAGTCATTTTGTGGAGGCATAGGTCTTTAGTAGCATATAATTCTGGTTGCGAACTTAATTTTACATTTTGTTTTACCATCTGATGCAAGGAATAATTATCCTCTTTCTGCACCATTAGGAACTTCAAGAGTTTCAGTCCTGTCTTACCAATTTACTAAAATCTTTTCTTTAAATTAGGAAGCAAGTGCTAACCAAATTTACTGGCAATAGCTTATAACCAATCGTTTAATCCTTTGTTGTATTTTGTTCTTCTAGAGTTGAAAACTGATTAACCCAACATTGACGCAGTATGGCTTTCTTGTTAATTATGTGGTTTTGTATCTTGGGGCTGTTGTTGAGCAGAATTTTTTAGTAGAGGTCCTTATTGACTTTCATACAGACAGAACGTGCTTGAAGATGATGTAGCAACAGTTACAACTGCTCAAATTTTCTATTTCGTTACGATTATACTTTTTTGTGTTTTCATCAGGAACATGCAAGACAGCAAGGAGAATATGAATCCCTTCACCGCGACCTAATAGTGGGATTTGGCACTTGGGCTTTTGGTCCTCTGGACTTGGAAAACCCATTTCCAAACAGGGAAGGTTCTGTCCATCTATGGCAAGGAGATGAAGACCGTTTTGTACCTGTACAGATGCAGCGCTACATTGCTCAACAACAGCCTTGGATTCAGTATCATGAGATACCAGGTGCAGGCCACCTTTTTCCGTTCCATGATGGTATGGTCGATGCCATCTTAAGGGCAATGTTAAAGCACTGATGTTCTTATGGATCTTAAGATTCTTACATTCTCTGAGCCTTATATGTTGTAGGAGTTGAGTTGTGTTCTTGTTTTTGTGAGAATAGTTGCAACAACATTGGAACTGCTTCTGGTTCTTGGTGATTTGTTCATTTGACATATAAAACAAATATATGTAGGAGTATACTAAACATTCGATTTTATTTACTATTGTACGATTGTCCTATCACTCAGGAACAGTTCCACAAATCCTCCAAATGAAAAGTTAAAAATGAGGTCATGTATGTATAAAAAAATAAAGGTCATAATAATCTAGACATTAAAAATTTTATTCTACATGAATGATTAAAGTCACTAATAATTTTATTTCTCCCAAGTAAAAAAATGTTTATAATTAAATAATCAATCTTGTAGAAGTTTTTGCTCTCATTAAGCTTTGCTGATTTTTTAGATTTTTAGTGATAAACAATAGCCCCAAGATCACCTGGAGTAATGACTACTGATGTCAATTTATCTCACCCACTGCAAAATTCATAACTAGGTCGGAGTTTCATTTAATAAGATGTTCCCTTTCGTTGAGGAGGTGTCTGTGTCTCAGTGATTCTATTTGTCGTCTTAATGAATGCCAAAACAATTAGGTATGGCCACCAAGTAGTGTTGCCGTGATGTTTGTATTGTGGACCAATACAGCGTACTGTATCCTAAACTATTTGGACGATAATTATAATGGAGTGAAGATAAATAAAACATTTTTTCTTCCTTCCATTGCAACATATTATGTCACTGGACCAATCATTCATAGGAATAAGACACACTCCATCAGCAATTTTTTTTTAATACAAAAGAAAAACAACTGAAATTACAACGTTAACGCATCTTTTGACCATAGGACACGCCTTAGTTTTCCTGACGGGCCCATGTTCATAATGCAGTTGAATTTTTTTTTATTACATTAGTTATCTCGATTTATTCGGACTAATCCTAAGTTTTTAAGACCATACTCTAAGAATTTTAGAGAATGTAAATCTGAAACTTTAAGACTCCTTAGGTTCTTACGTAGCCTGTACACTTCTGCGTATAAGAAGCTGTCACATACTTAATTGATCAACTGCTGATTAATCGCTGGCCCCATTCAACATCAGGTTCTCAACAGCCTCAGATTCCCTAGTAGCTTCAACTCCTACATTGCCATTGGAAGCGAGGCGTCCGTAATTAATTCGATTAAGGAGTTTTACCTAACGAGCTAGAGGATCATAAATAAGACAAATTTCTTACTTTTCCTCTTTTAACGTGACTCAAACTCAAAACTTTCTATAAAAGAGAGTCTTAAATGAGAAGCTAAAACTATTAAGGTAACTCCTTCTCGTCTGCAGTTGAAATTTTTGACAGTACGTACAGGCCAGAAATGGTGTACGCTACAAAAATTGTCAGCAGATCAGCGCTCTGTTCCTTTCCCAATAACATCACCGTTGCACAATTACAAAAAGCTCTTTCATTTATCAGAATTACTTTTTATTATTTCCATTTGGCCATCTGTCGAATGCCTAGCGGAGTCACATGATAAAAGTAAAAATACTAATTCAAATCTCTTGACATTTTACAGCGAGTAGTTGGTGACCCCGACTAAGCTTCGTCTGAAAGACCAAACTAAACTTAAAGTGAGAAGACAACTGCGCACGTTCTCTTGGTTTATTCAGAAAAAGGTAAGGAGATTCCTGATGCTTTTTTTGAAATTTTTATTTAGAATAATATTCCAAGGGTTTAAACCGCAATTCTCATCGCCCTTGTGTGCCTTTGAGTTGTTTTGGTTAGGTGTTCACTAATGGCAGCAGGAGTGAGCAGGAAGATTTCTGCAGCTTCAGCAAGGGCTCATACTAGAGGACCTAAGCAGAATAACTCTTCTAGCTTTTTCTCAGGTTTTCTTCTTCTACTTTTTCTAGTTTCATTGTTAGCCGTATATATTGTGCTTTTATATGTATACAATACAACATTCATTGCGTGTGTCTATATATATATGTGTGTGTGTATTGGTTTGGTGAATTTTGACCAGTGGTACTCCCAAGAAAGTGGATACTTTTCCTTAAAGCTAAGATTAAGAATTAATTGGAGATGAGAAAGGGCAAAGTTTTACGGAGTATGATCCTAAGTGTTTTGCTTCATCTAGATCCATTTACTGTTTCTATGGAGTTCCTATTGGAAGCTTTTATAACGGAGAGCCATCAACATTTTAATCCAAAGTTGACGCATTTACAAAATGGTAGAGGCGAATTTTAACATCCCGGTAGGGGACGATGTTATGTTATACGGGAAGAAATCAAATTGACTTATAGACCTGTGAGAGTTTCCATAACATTATATTGCATAGACTAGAGTGGCATTAGAAAGGAGATAAAAAGGAACAAAAATGTTCTTCAAAAGGTATATTTTCTATTAGCGCTAATGGAATCACATCATTGTATTCGTACCACCTTGTGATCATTAAGGACTGATCATGTATATGTGTCAAAGTGATCATATGCCCTCAAATTTCATGAAGATGTGGGAGTACATGCAGTTGGATGCTTAATTAGTTCAGTAATGTTTCTTGTTCTCATTCTGGAATGGATAATTGGTCAGTTTTTCTCTAACTTTGTGGAGCTTAACTAAATTGGACCTAAAATTTGCAGGGATTTCTGCCAAAATATTGTTGGTATTCTTTGTGGGGAGTCTGGCATGGGCTTATCAGATAATCCAACCTCTTCCACCGAGGACCTGTGGTTCTCCAGGTGGACCTCTGGTTAAATCTTCAAGGATAAAACTTAGAGATGGCAGGCATTTGGCCTACAAAGAGCATGGGGTCTCAAAAGATATGGCCAAGTATAAAACTGTCTACATTCATGGCTTTGATTCTAGCAAACATGATGCTGCTATTTCCACTCACATATCTAAGGTACTTAAAAGTTCATTTAATGTTTTCAACATTCCTTTTAAATACAGCTTGATGTTTAAGTAGTTTGTTTTCATCTCACATTGGGTGTTGTTTTAGGAAATTGTTGAAGAACTAGGGATATACATAGTGTCGTTTGATAGGCCAGGTTATGGGGAGAGTGATCCTCATCCAGAACGAACATTGAAGAGTTTTGCTTTGGATGTTGAGGAGCTTGCCGATCAATTGGGACTAGGATCAAAATTCTATGTAATTGGCTTTTCCATGGGCGGTGAATTGACATGGACCTGCCTTAAGTACATACCTCACAGGTACCATTCAACTATTTTTAAAGATGATTGAAATACAGAGGCTTCAGTTGTTATATCTGTGTCTATGTGCGGAAGGACAAGAAAACAAAATAGCTGGTATGCACTGCTTCCTTTTCATGCTTTTGCTTAAAGGTATACTTGAACTATTTATCAGGCTAGCAGGGGCCACCCTAATGGCTCCAGTTGTTAACTATTGGTGGCCTGGTTTTCCCTCGAACTTATCCAAGAAAGCTTACCATCAGCAGTTAACTCCTGATCAATGGGCACTCCGTGTTGCTCACTATGCCCCATGGCTATCATACTGGTGGAATACTCAGAAGTGGTTCACTGGCTCTACTGTGATAGCTCAGTTTTTGGAAAATTTTTCTCCCAAAGACCTAGAATTCATGGCTAAGGAAACAGACCATGACAATGTATGTCTCTTATCAACCAAAACTTCCATGCATTATCGATCTTTTACGATTTACAGAACATAACATTTTAGATGATCAAGGAGTACAAGCATGAGAATCAATCTTTTAAAATTTAGAGACCATAACATGTTAGCTGATCAAGAAGTGCAAGTATGAACATCGATCTTTTACAATTTGAAGTACCATAACATGTCATGTGATCAAGAAGTACAAGTATAAACCGTAACTAGCATGAGATTTGCGCTACATGTGTGTCATTTGTCAGTCTTTTGAACTTTTGGCTTCTATCTACTATTTCTAGCTGCATTAATTAATAGTTGGTGAGAGTATATACATTCATAAAGGCTGTGCTTTACAAGTATTCAGTTGCGCAAATATTTGTTTTCTGAGAAGGCAAATCTGACGCCTTGATGATAGAAACTTTTCTCCATTCGTGTTTTCGCATTGACAGTGTTAACCATGGTTAATTGTTTATCTTCTGTTGTAGTTTAAGGCAGAATCATAGTTCCTAAATATTTTTCCGTTAAATTTGGCTAGACGCTGCCATTTGTGTTGCACAATTTCTTGAGTAAAATGATTTATAACGCAGCCACTCTTGTAGCTGGAAGATTCAGGGAGTAGTTAAGTAACAACTTACCCTTCAAATTGACTCTATGAGACTCAGTATCTTAGTAATGGTTGTTTTTTTTTTCTTTTTTGGTCAAATAGAATAATGTTTGGATATTCTTGAAGGCTTATAAGAATTCTGTTTGCTACAGATGTTTCAGTTCCTCCCCTGCAACATCTTATATACCAAAACAACCCATTTCTTTCTATCTGATAATTTTTTAGTCTTTCCCTGACAAAAAATTGCACTACCACTTGATTTTGTGTTAAAACTCACAGCTTTGGTGTGATTAATTCCCCAGAATAGATATACTGTCTGGTCGTATTAGCTGCTATTTCCAAGCTTGAGCATTTAACCTTGTTAATTCTTCATAACTACTGTCGAACATCTGAAGCCCAGGGGACCATCGCAATGTTGAAAGGAATAATCCACCTTGTTTGCATGATTATGAAATTTAAGAGGCTTTTCTTTCGATGAACCAAATGCTTCATCCTTTCAGTTTTCTTCATCATAAATCATGCATCATGTTTTGTCATTTACAGTTGTTATTGATTACGACTTGAGCAATCATTTTCCATTGCATTTTTCTACGCTTAAGGACTAATTATCTGAAAATTACGCCGTCATCTATAGATTGAAAGAACTTGTCTATCATGTGCTACAAACGATACGCCGGTTGTTTATCATCTTATATAGGGCATGCACCTAATTAGCTCTTACATAAGTGTTCCCAAATATGCTGTAGCATCTGGCGGGTTTTTTTTTTTTTTCCCGTTCAAACTTTATAGTGCTTCTTCTATATGGTCTTAACTTGCAAGTCTTCTTAGGAATTTCCTAGACAGCAAGGAGAATATGAATCTCTCCATCGTGATCTGAACATTGGATTTGGGCCGTGGGAATTTGATCCTATGGATCTGGAAAATCCCTTCCCAAACAATGAAGGCTCCGTTCACATATGGCATGGGGACGAAGATCGACTTGTGCCTGTACAACTTCAGCGCTACATTGCTAAACGACTCTATTGGATACATTATCATGAATTGGAAGGTATGGGACATATGTTTCCACTTGATCATGGGATGAATGACGCTATCATAAGGGCCATGGTAAAGCAGTGAGACCATTCTTCTGGTTCACTGCCTCTTATTATGTGCTTGTAAATTATTTCTCTCGTCTGACGATTCAGCATGTTCTATATGGTATACTAACTTGGGTATGATAATATTTGCTACTGCAGTAGTATTTAATAATGCCAATTATATTACCATTAAACATGTTTGAACTATCTTGTTGCCTTCCTCGCATCATCATTTTCAGTTGGCGATATAAGGGGATAAACATCAATTAAGGTTAATGGTTGGAAAAATTACTGTCCAAGTGCACGAGTGAAACTTTATAATTAATATAGGGAGTTGAAACCATTTAGGTTTGTGCAAGTTACTATGAATTGGAATGAACCTGTTTTAGCTTGTCTTAAGCCCGTATATCTGTAGCACATCCCTTTTAGGACGTTATTGGCTGATGATTCTAAACTACTGTAATCATAGTTTTGCTTGTAAACGATATTAAAGTAGCTACCTCGGTAATAATTACGCCTTGATTCAACTTTTTGAGAAACCCTTCTGGAATTCTGCCTGAATCTCCGCTTCCCTGAACTCTTTCAACTATGAACTTCATTCAAGTTCATGATTAGTCGTCCTCAGGGTAAGGGTGTACACATCGTTGAATATCAAGTGCATCCAATATGAATGCTCTTAGATTTAGCTTAACAGTCTGTAAGACTACTGCATGTTTAGTATGACCAGTTTAATTTGATTGGAGACCATATCTTCTCTACAATTCTGCAATTTATCAAATACCAAATACAACGTTTACTGAGGCATCTGGATACAATGCGGGTTAGCGGAGTTCGAAGTCTTTCCGCGACTATCTCAATGAACAAGTTGTCACAATATCAGCAGTTTCAAATGCTGGTCCATTTCTACCGAGGACTGATAAGTTACTGAGGGGGCGTAGGATGGCGTCTGGGCATGTTCACAATTTTATGAAACAATTTGACTTCAATGTACCATGTCAATTTCGGCAACAGTCACAATCCAAGAGTGGACTGCAAATACAGGTGATCCTTAATTTTTACTTATTCCAAGGGATTGGTGGGCCGATTAAAGATCTAACCAGAAGGATGTAGAATTAATTAGAAGAGGAGAAGGGTTTTGTCTTTGAATCTAGTTTTAGCTCAGATGGCACAAACCCTTTTTGTCCTAACATTACGTCGGATTCAGTTCTTCTACGACGGAAATGAAAAAAACTTCAAAATGAGTCTGATCTACATTTCCAAGCGAAACATGAAAGTAAAGATAATTATAGGCCACATCACTAACATTTGGCACTCATTCTGCCTATAACAAAAGAAAGGAAAACGTCAACCTTGCACCCATCATAAGTAAAGACAGTTGAGAAACATGTTTTGCTAATTGACACAAAAAGGTACACGATAAAAATGATCACACAGAACTCACAACATTTTTGGATCAAACCTTCTTCTCATCAATCCAATTTGCTTAGGACTCAATCCAAAAGCTTTCACAAGAAGCTCATTATCAATGCCAGATCCGAAAACAGCAGTTGGGATCTTTTGGCTTCCAGGATTTTGGCTGTTGAAACTTCCAAAAACTGTAGCAGGCTTGTCACCAACGTTCATTTGGAAATGCACCAGGCCTCTAGGGAGCACCATGACCTCCCCTTGCTCGAGTACCCTTGCAAAGACTCGGTTGTTTGAATCGACAAAACCTGAATAAACACGTCCTTGCACCACATGAGTGATCTCAGTGGCTCGTGGGTGGAAATGTGGTGGATTAATGGCACCAACCCTGAGGTCAGCTCGCACAAATGACATGCCTAGTGTGTTAAGGCCTGGAAAATTTGTAGGGCTGACGGGAATGGCGGCAAAGCCGGTGGCAGAGAAGTTTCCGGGGGCTTTTATGCCGGAAAAGACAAAGTCATCAGTGGTTGCTTCTGAGGAATTTTTGCATGGGAGAGTTGTGAACTTTGCAGTTCTTACAAGACCACCTCTTGTGTTTGGTATGCAAAAATCTTGAATTGGGTCGGGATCCGACGCTGATGCCTGGATGAATAACGTAATGAAAATAACTACGGAAATGGTCAACTTCGAATACATTCTTTGTCGTAGGAATCTTGCCAGAGAGCTAGTTTGGCTTTTATAGAAATGGCATAGAATGTTTTCGCCAACATGTGGCTCCATTATTTGTTATTCTTTCCGGAGACTTATCAGTTGGAACATACTAATTATGTGGTCTGCTAGTGAAAGTTTCTTTTCTCTTTCAACATTGATTGGTGTTTTTAGGGTTGCTTAATACGAAGATATTAATAATCCTTTTTTAATATTAAAATAATAAAATATATAGTAAAAATTATTCTATAAAGCCTTTATTAGAACCACTGCTCTCATGTTTTATTCAGAAAATAATTTATTTAAAAAGAACTCTCTTTTATAGTTTTAGTGGTCTATATCAAAACAAGAGTTTCTATGAATTCATGAAAATCATACCAAATGGCACTTTACTTGTCTTTTTAACAGTCAAATTATGATAATTTGTTATTGCCTCTACTTTTAAGAAACAGAATAATTTAAGTAATTATAATAATTGAAATGAATCGAATGCGCGTAAAGTACATTGGTAGCCAAGGTCTTATACGAAGGCTTATATGTCAACTTCTTACAACCAGAGAACTTGCAACGACTCATGGGGATTAGCCGAAAGGTATTTCCACTTGAGCTAAGGCTCATTGGCCATATGCTATTTGAATTATTCTTTCTTCCTTCTTCCATGACAATACGCTCTTTAGAATCATCATGATGATTACAGGAATTAAATATGCAGACTTCCAGGATTTGAGGCACACCACCTGCTGATTGAAAGCTGTTGGGTCCTACGAATTCCTGCTGGTTGAGCACATTATTAATGTCCATTTCAGCCGATCTACAGAATGGAGGTGAAAAAATTCAAGTGATTTACTATGCTTAAGACTGTCAGGTTTGTGGGATTAATTCACATCCTTGACTTGGTGTATGTTTTAAAAAAAATAGATTAGAAACCATTGGACCGCAGGATGATAATGGCAGCAACTTTTTAGAGCTACTTTTGTCAAGCTTTGCGTTCCAGTTAAGAGATATAAAAATATCCACATGGCGTTGAGGTAAATTGTTCCATGGTTGAAAATGGTCGAGAATGGATAATGAAAGGAACTAAACACCAATGAGCATGCAATTCGTTTCAGTAGATTATATCAACATTAATTCGTGTTACGTGATTTTAGAAAGTAAAAATATTGTTAGTTATAACACGAACTTTAGTTATAGACCCAGGATCAATCATGAATTTGTATTAACGGAAAAAATGTGAAAAATAACAAGGTTTTGAACGACATGAACAAGCTTCTTAATGTTTGCACAAGTTCGTCAAACTTGCAAGTATAATCTTTATGAAAGTTGTATATTTATATGTCGTTAACGTTGTTTTGCACGTTTCTTAATACGTAGACCCTTAACGGGTAAGAGAAATTGAATATTCATGAACTTACATAAGTAGGCATACTATGGCAAAAAGTGTTTTAGGCAATAGACAAAAACATTGCTATAAGTATAATTATTGTTGCCTTTGGTTTAAGGCAACATAATTTATATCGTTATAAGAAGTGGCGCTGCAATAAGTATAAGGCGATATAATTTTTTGATTAGGTAACAAAATAAAAAATGTTGCTTTCAGCTTTTAACTATAGCAATAATATTAAATAGATAGTGCAACACTTTTAAGTCTTTATAAGGTAACAAGTGAATTATTGCAATAATTTATTCTTGTTGGAAAATCGGGTCGGGATTTGATTCGAACCGCAGCGGAATAATCACGAAACTTTTTCGTGATTTTTGATTTCCCGAAAACCAAGATCTATTTAATTTTATAAAATGATTAACACGAATCATAATAAAGCGAAATTTAATTCGTACCTTATT
>JANQBM010000004.1:27977362-28013288 GCA_025594535.1 Erythroxylum domingense
TTTTATATGCACAAAACTCACTATTCACAACTGCATGAGCATGAGGTGTGGTAATTTACCACGCCTGGACCCGTTTCTCTGGTCCGACCCGTTCTCTGAAAACGGGATGTTACACAAGCAATGCCTTTCCTCTATCTTATGCCTTTATTTACATCTCAAAGTCCCACATAAGGCCAGCATATGTGGGCACAATAACCAAACACAAGACTAGAGACACCTTCAAACATACAAGCAAAACAATTCAAATAATAAATTAAAAGGCCACTATGGTGACTACGTTCTCATTAGTACCCAAATTGATCAAAAAACATAAGGGATACACCTATACGTTATCCTTACATTCTTCTATATTGGCGTATAATATGTAACAATTTACCATTCATAAATGCAAAATCCTTACACACAAACTCATTATAACATATTAGTCCTGAAAACATTATTAATAAACTTTATTTGAGAATTCATCATAAAGAACATCTCAATAAAAGTGAGAATCATAGGATACCGAACAATAAATACAACATATGAGATACCAAAATTACACGTATCTCTTTTATTTCAAGTCTAATGTATGAAAATTTACTCAATAATGGCTTCAATGACTTTATTTGATTTTTCTGAAGTTCAACTTTAGTTATTACTAATGTAATAAATCCAGACAATTAAAAACTCACTTTATAAATTCACAAGACCCTAAAAGTTGACCCAGAAAAACTTGAGAGACCATTTTGTGATATTTGAAAATTCTTAGTTTTTTTATAGTGTGTTGACGTTAGCACTGTGTGTGAGTTGTAGGCGTATGTACTGCATGCGTAACACCTGACGTGCCTCTAGATGCTTCAGGTATGTGAACGTAATGCGCCTCCTCCACTTGTGTATGAACAAACTATTGAATGATTTGAACAAGCTCCTCAAACATTCGAGCAACTTTTATAAAAGTTGTATATTCATATGTCTTTAACTTCTTTTTGTGCCTTCCTTAATATGTAGGCCTCTTAATAAGTTAAAGAAACTGAATGCCTATGAACTTACTTAAGCAAATAGCAAGAGACTTTAGTAACTATTTATAGTAACCTTATTGGGCCTCCTATTATAGACCCAATACATAACCAGCCTACACTAGAGCCTATTTTTCTCATTAAACTTTAGCCCATTGAACCAGATCCTTTATTGGACTTCTTTATTATCTTTAATCCAGATAAAATTTGATTTTCTTTACCGTAAGTTTATAAAAAACTCGTAATTAATAATTATACAATTAAGGAAATCACTATCAAATATTAAATGAGCATGCATGTAATATAATTAGTATTGGAATCATGATTTTAAATAAATTCTATTAGAGAGAAGGCAAATGCGTGAGATACCATCGACTGTGTAACAAAGTCGACACCTTAAAAGTACTTATGTAAGTCTGGTATTGTCGATGATAAAATGTAGACAACAAAATTTCCTTAAAAATAACGACACAATATCATTACATGACCTTAACTTTGTTATTTCAATTGCGTTCAGATGATCACACAATTTACGTGTAAATTCGAGACTTAAAACTCTCTTATTATCATTGTGAAAACAACTATGCCTTGTGCAATTTTATTTTTAATAAAGGATAACTGACATTTTGTCAAATAAATAAGTGGTTAATTTGAAATAAAGAAGATTTATATCTATTCAATTAGTTATTGAAACATTTTAGTACAAGTATATACAAAAGGATAAATTATATTTTAATTTGAAACTTTACGTAATTTTATAATATTAAATAAAATTTTAAAATTTTAATTTATTGTCAATATGATCTCTACCTTATGTGACATAAAGTACCACATAATTGAAACTGTTATATGTAGAGTACAACATAATTGAAACTATTATATGTCATACATCTTAGTAAGAAAAATATCCTAATGCTACTTTCTTTGATAAAATATTACCATAAATATTAATTAACAACATCCACAAACTAAAATATTCATCAACATTTTTGCAAACTAGTATACCAACCCTCTTTTGTCCATCCAAAACTCGCAAAATCATCCTAAATGTAAAATATTGAATTTTTTCACTTAAATGGACTAAACAACACAAAACCTAGTCATCCACAAAAAAAGAATGAAAGCTTCAGAAAAGATGCTACAGAAATGCGATTTCATCAGCGTAAAAGACTTCGTGATCTTAACACAAGAGACGGAGCCACTTTCGTAAGACTATGTTTGGTTGAGGGTTTTATAATAGAATGAAATAGAATGTAATATTATTATATCGTTTGAGAGGAGATTTTATAATAGAATGGAATGAAATGGGATGGAAGAGGAGAGTTTCATGCTGCATTCTGTTTCATCCTAAATAGTAAAAATGAAAAATCTCCAATTTGGGAGGTTTATGATGGAATGTAAAATGATACACTATATTACATTATAAATCCTTCATCCAAATAACATTTCTCTATATTACATTATGAACCCTTCCTTCTTTCCTAAACAACAATTTTCTAGTATTACATCTATTTACTTTCCATTCCATTATAAATCATTCCATTTCATAAAAGTTTTTATGTCCAACTAAACTTAGCCTAAGTACGTAATCAAATCTTGGCCATTGTCCAGGTAGTTGAATCTTTATATGATCTTGGACCAAAACTAGAGTCTAGCATAAATTCCAACTTCAAAATTCAAACAACGCAAGGAAAAGTGGAGCTAAAGGCACGTCAATTTTTTAATGCAATTTTTTATTTAAAAAATATATTATAATTATGTGAGCATAAAATAAAATATATTATAAACTATGTTACTTTAAATTTAATAATAAATTAAAATTATTTATTAAAATAATAAAAGTGCTTATCTTTCATCCCGCACAGTATGTCACATCTAAATAAATTCTCTTCATGATGTCCATTTTCAAGGTTAGATTCCTAAACAAACATTGTCGTAGTTCCCAAAGGCGAAGGCTTCTTACTCTTATGCTCTAAATTCCAATGCACACTAACACCTTCAACGTGATTTGCATCTCACACCATCAACATGTTTGACTTTTATGTCTACAGTTTTGTACAAAGTTCTTGCATTTTGATTCTCTCCATACAATAATTAGTTAATTTCATAAGTAGTTCCAGCTTTTCGAGTAACCTGACTAGACTTCACAGACCTGCATCGCTCCTTCTTTTTCACCAGGCTCTTCTATGAAAGCCCTCCAACCAGCTCTTGGGGGGCTTCCTCCACCTGTCTTCTCTCAATGTTCCTTTTCAAACGCACTAAAGCACTCCAACTTGCCTCATGCTTCCCCTATACAATTTGCCAAACCCAACCCCCAATCTCCCAAACCCTAACCATGCAACACCCCCTGATCCCTCAAAGCTTAAAACACACAAGGAATTCTTGGCTATCTTCATCCCTGATTCACGTTAGACTGCCCTTGCCAAATCTCTTCAATGGTCATTGGTGGGAAAATTCTCCCAAGGCTATAATAAACACTAAACTGATCTTATACGACCGTCGGTTGAAAAATTGTAGAAATACTTCGAGGCTTTGGATCTAAAGGAAGAATTTTCTATTGGCTTGCTTGATAACCGCCATTTGCTCATTCAGCTTGCCTCTAAGGAGGATTTCTTACGCCTCTACTACATTGGCAATATAACCATGCGCATTTTCAAATAGACACCGAATTTTCATGTCCAAAAGGAATTGTCTTTTGTGCCTATTTGGGTTACTCTGCCTCGCCTCCTTGTGCAGCTGTTTGATAAGGCAATGCTCTTTCAGATAGGGTCGCATCTTGGGTTGCCTTTTAGACTCGATGCGGCAACAGTTTCATTAAAGCACCCTAGTGTGGCTCGCCTTTAAGTGGAACTTGATTTACTCCAGCCTCGCATTGAACACCTATGGATTGGTTTTGGTGAAAAGGGAAGTTTTTGGCAAAATGTCGAATATGAGAATGTGTCCCCTACTGCCAATATTGCTGGCATGTTGGCCATGAGGAGATGTTGTGTCATGTCAACAATCCCGAATTGAAAGCTCTAACTGTTAATCTATCCTAAGTCGCAAAGGATCATCAGCCCCAAAGACAGACCTAAAAATTGAGCAACTTTTAATCCACATCCTACAATTACTAAACCTGCACATACTCAGATAGGCTCATCTAGTAAACAGCCCGAGTCCAAAGTTGATGCCACTGTTCCTAGTACAATCCCGACACCTGATGTTCAAGTTTAGGAAAAGTCCTCCACCCCACTGGTTGTGGAAAAATCTGCACATGATGTTTTGGGACTTCTTGCCCCACAGTCTGCAACTGTTCAGTTGCCGCCTCAAGTGGTACGTAATGCCTCTCCAATTATAGAGCCAATGGAGAAACAGAGGCTTATGCATTACCAATTTCAGCAGAATGAACCTGAGGGCCCTCCCGCTGTTATTTCAGTATCTTTTTTGGTAGATTCTACAAATATTGTTCAGTCATCAACTGTTACGGAAATTCCTCCCTCCTCGGATGAAGAGTAGTCATTCTTGTGGAAGTAGGCTTTTCTTCTCTTGACAAAGAGGATCTGACAGTCACGAATCAGAATTCTTTTTTCCCTAATGGTTTTCTTAATTATGGTCTTCTGTCCAAGTGCCCTTCTAATGTCCAATTCCATACTCGCACACAGCCATGACCTCCATTTTTTTTTCTCATTCTCGGGAGGCTAAATTTAGGTGCTACAAGATTTTGGCACAAAATTGAACAATATGTTTCCATTGTCATAGCCACTTGAAGCAGTTCAACCTCAGCCGCGCCGTCGAGGTCAACCTTAGAAAAATTACTTGCAGCTTCCTCAGTCTGGACAACAGTCTGGGATGGTTACTCGGTCTTTAACTCAACTCCCCTCATCCTGATGATTAGTGTTCTCATCTAGAACATCCGAGGTGCTGGTAGTAAGGCTTCGATGCGTCAGCTTCGTAAGTTATGTAAACTACATTCTATTATTAAAATGATTATTATTACATATTTTATTATTATTGTTATTATTATTAATTTTTAGTAATATTAATTATGGTTATATTTAAGTGTATTATATAATTGTTTACTATATGTATTGTTTTAATAATATGATTATGATACTTTTGTGCCTCTGTTATGAGTTAGTACAACAATTATTGAATGTTCTGTCCTTTTTCTGATATTAGTTTACGATGTTATATTACCACAAGTGTATCAGATTAAATGTTTCATATTCTTTTTCGCAGGTCCTGTATTGTGTGGAAGAGCGTCATTGATATTTCTTCGTCGTAGTTTGAAGTTGTCTATCCATTCAAGTTAGTCGTGCAACTAATTTAATATTTACCATATGTATTGCTTTAATAATATGATTATTAAATCGTTAGATTTATTGTTGATACAAAGGTAGGGATGTCAATGGGCTGAGTGCTGGCCCACGGATAGGTCGTCTAGCCCGTCTATATTTTTAATTAAAAAAAGAAACAAAACAGCGTTGTTTTGTCCAAAACGACGCCGTTTTGTCCAAAATGGTCAGCCCATGGCCCGTCAAACCCTGGCCAAAAACAGGTCTGGTCAGGTTGGGTCGGAATTGCCATCCTTATACAAAGGGGGTCTTGAATTTGTGTTATTGTTTAGAAGAATATTTGTATATTCAGTGATGACTTTTTATGTTTTCCTGTAATAGTCAAAATATTTACTGTATGTGGAATCAGTTTGAATATGGGTGTAAGTGATTAATTCGATCGACCAATTCAATCGATTAATTATGAGTGATTAATTACTACGATTAATATTTAAACTTTAATTTAATTAATGCAAACATAGTGTTAGCACAAAGAAGTAATACATTTCATAGATAAGATAATTTGTTCCATAAGAAACCCCTATGATGGTATATAGGTTGGAAACCTGTGATGAAGCTCCCGTGAGGCTTATCGGTGAAATACTCCACGAGCCTAGGAGTCACAGCGAGAACTTGTTTTCTTAATTTACAGGTGTAAACAATGCCATGTACTATAATTTTGAAATCAATTGTAGGTGGTTAATTTGATCAATTAATTGTAGGTGATTAATTACTACGATTAATACTTAAACTTCAATTTGATTAATGCAAACATAGTATTAGCACAAGGAAGTAATAAATTTCATAAACAAGACAATTTATTCCATAATAAACACCTAGGATGGTATATAGGCTGGAAACCCGTGATACAGCTCTAGTGAGGCTTATCGGTGAAATATTCCAAGAGCCTAGGAGTCACAGCGAGAACTTGTTTTCTTGATTTATAGGTGTAAACAATGCCACATACTATAGTTTTGAAATCAATTGTAGTGATTAATTAAATTGGTTAATAGTTAGGAGATGTGTTAAGTTTAGATGTTCTGTAATTTTTGAGGTGCCATAAAGGATACATAATATGGAATCATTGGTTTAAATTAACAATTTTGCAGAAATGAGCAATGTTGATAGATCTTGGATGTATAGACAAATATCACATGATGGTTTCATGAATCCTGAATTTGTTGAGGAAGTTGAAGCCTTTATTTATTATGCATGTTCTCACCTTGCATATATAGATGAGCCAAAGATTTGATGTCCATGTAAAAAATGCAAGCACATTCGTTTCCTTACTATTGATGAAGTGAATGGGCATTTGTTGAGAAGAAGGTTTGTTCCCAATTATTTTCTGTGGACACGACATGGGGAATTGTTGATTTGTAGCACCTCAAGGAGTAATCAAGCACAATCGTCAGTTAGCTTCAATGAGTTTGAAGGGGGGATTGGATTTAAAACAAATAATGTCAATGCAACTGAAAATCCTTACATGCAAATGGTTTATGATGCAAGCAGTTATAACTTTCAGGAAAATATAGAAAATCTTGAAGAAGAACCCAACCCTCAATCCAAACAGTTCTTTGACTTACTACACTCAGCTGACCAAGAACTATGGCCAAATTATGAGACAATGACTCAATTGTCTTCAATTGCTCGTATCTTGAACATATCGTTTGAAGGGCACATTTCTGATCGTAATTTTGATCAAATTCTTAGATGATATAATGAATCATTGCCTCCTGATCATATAATGGTTGATAGTTTTTATAATATGAAGAAACTTATTAGGGGTCTTGGTTTACCTGTTGAAAAAATTGATTATTCCAAAATGAGATGTATGTTGTATTAGGGTGATGATGTGAAATTAGAAGAGTGTAAATTTTGTGGTCAATCTAGGTTCAAGCCTAGAAAGGGTTTTATGAAAGGAAAGTTAGTACCCTGGAAGTGGATGTATTATTTCCCGCTAATTCCTAGACTTCAAAGACTATATGCTTCTAATGTTATTGCATCTCACATGAGATGGCATAATGAACACAAACAGGAAGATGGGATAATAAGTCATCCATTAGATGCATTGGCATGGAAACATTTCAATGACACCCATTATGAGTTTGCAGCTGAAAGTCGAAATGTTAGGTTGGGCTTGTCAATGGATGGATTTCAGCCTTTTGGTCAATCCTGACAACAATATTCATCATGGCCAGTTATAATTACTCCTTATAATTTGCCTTCAAGGATGTGTATGAAAGAGGCATATATGCTCTTGACAGTGATTGTGCCAGGGCCTTCAAATCTAAAGTATAAAATTGATGTTTTCTTACAACCATTGATATTTGAATTGCAACATCTTTGAGAATATGGTATAGAGACATATGATATGTCTTTAAAACAAAATTTTGTGTTAAGAGCAGCTTTGATGTAGATAATTAGTGATTTTTCGGCATATGTCATGTTATCTGGATGGAGCACAGTAGGGAAAATGGCTTATCCTTATTGTGGCAATGATTCTAATGCATTTCATCTTCCAAACGAGGGCAAAATAAGTTGGTTTGATAACTACAGAAAATTTCTTACTCCAGATCATCCATTTAAGTACAATAAACAAAAGTTTATTAAAAATAGGATGGTAAAAACACCTCCTCCCCCTAACAAATCTGATGAAGAGTATTGTAGGAGATTGAGGAATTAGGCTTGCTGAAAGTTACAAAATTTTAAGCTGATAAAATTAATACGAGCATTAGTAGAAACTTTGGCTGGAGAAAACAAATCATCTTTTGGGATTTGCCATATTGGAAAACTAATTTGATACGTCATAATCTAGATGTGATGCATATTGAAAAAAATATTTTTAACAATTTGTTCAATAGCATAAAGAACATTGAAGGGAGGACAAAAGACAATGTAAAATCACGAGTTGATTTGAAGCTTTTTTGTAGAAGGAATGAGTTACATAAAGATCTTCAGACCGGTAAATATTCAAAGACATATTACAGTTTAGACAAAAAGCAGAAGGAAATATTATGTGAATGGTTGAGAAATCTAAAGTTTCCCTATAGTTATGTTTCAAACATGGCAAGGTGTATGGACATGCGGAAGTATAAATTATTTGGGATGAAAAGTCATGATTGTCATGTATTTATGCAAAGGCTAATTCCAATTATATTTCTAGAGTTGCTACCGAATAAAGTTTGAGAAGTAATAACAAAATTAAGTTTGTTTTTTAAAAGCTTAAAATCATCTGAAATTAAGTTGGCTGAAATAGAGAAATTGGAAAGGAAAATTTCAGTAATTTTGTACAAGTTAGAAGGGATAATTCCTCCAAGCTTCTTTGACTGTATGGAGCATCTACCTGTCTATTTAGCACATGAGGCTAAACTAGCCGGTCTAGTGCAATATCGTTGGATGCATCCATTTGAGAGGAACATAATTCAACAAAATTGATTGTAATTGAAGTCATATTATCATGTTTTCATAACGAAATTCGTATAACCTATTCACTTATATAGGTATTTGCATCACTTGAAGAAAATTGTAAAGAACAAGGCTATAGTTGAAGGTTCGATATGTAATGCTTATTTAGTGGAGGAAGCTAGTACATTTTGTTCACATTATTTTGACCCGCATGTTCACACAAGAGAAAGAAAAGTTCCTTGTAATGATGACGGGGGAGGAACTACTGATGCTGATGGTAACTTATCCATCTTCACTTATCCGGGACGGTCATATGAACGTTCAACAAGAAGAATATTAATAGAGGAAGAAATTGAGGCTGCCCATAGTTACATTTTATTGAATTGTGAAGAGGTTCACCTTTCGTGCAGTAAGTATCAAGTGATTATTTTGGTTTTGAAATTTAATACTGTTGTTCATAACTGAAATATATAATAATATTTTTAGATTATACGAGGAATTGTTACGGGAGCTCATGCCTGACAAATCACATGATGTTATCATTCAAGAAGTTGGGAGATACTTTGCTCGATGGTTCGAGCAATATATAAGTTTTCACTTCACAATATTAATATGTATCTATATTATCATATTTAAGTGTTCAGATGACATTATACTATTTAATATGATATTTTCTTTTCTGTAGGCTTTAGAAAATTCAATAGACAACAAGTTTATATGTGATCTTACGAAGGGACCTTTGTGAACTGTGAAATCATATTTTATGTATTTCATTAATGGATACAAATATCATACATAATATCATGGTCATAGCATGGCAACAATAAATAGTGGAGTTTGCATACAAGGAGAAGTGATTGATTACTATGACAAAATATTTGAGATACTTGAAATTGACTATCCTGCATTGCCAATAAAGCGAACGTAATATTTAAGTGTGAGTGGTTTGATCCAACTCCAAATGTGTGGTACAAAAGTGCATAGCCGATACAATCTAGTTGAAATAAGCAAGTGAAGAAGATTTCGACATTTTGAACCTTTCATGTTGGCAATGCAAGCGATCTAAGCATATTATGTCGCTTTTCCTAGCTTACGACAAGATAAGTCAGATTGGTTGGCTGTTTGCAAAGTTAAACCTAAAGGTGTTTTTGATTCACGTGAAAAAGGAGACCAGAGAGTTGAAAGTGAAGCGTTTCAGGAAGAGACTTATGAATTAAATGCATCTGTCGTATATGAGGATAATGAACCTTTGAACGATCCATGTAACGAATATGTTAAAATTTTATCTGGAGACGATGAGGAGGGCCAGAGATTTGAAGAAGAGCCTGAGTTTGATTCAAATTCTTCAAAACAAGAAGATGATTTTGATTTACATTTAAGTGATGATAGCGATTAATTTGTGTTTGTAATTGAATATTGGATGAACAAATCAATTATTTCCTTTCAATATATTGTATAAATTATTGAAATGAAATTGTAATATTTCTACAAAATTCATTCAAATATTGATTTCAGGTTGAAATATGGCACCAAAGAGAAGACAAAATTTTTTGGGAGTAAGATTCAGACCACGATTTGGAGGTATTTACTATACAGGTGAAGGATCTCTTGGTGTAGTAGCTAGAGATGATACACCTCCACCCCCTCCACCTACTTCACTAGTAGATGATGCTACACCATCCACCACTCCATCATTTACTGCTAACTATACATCATCCACCACTCCTTCATCTGCATCAGGGGTAAATAATGCAGATGAAGGAGACGGCCGCCATCCTGGAGCTGAGAGACCTGATGGATGCAAATACATCACAATTCTCAATAATATGTAAGTAAAAATACATGAACCAATATATATTACAATTAAGTTATAGGTTTAAATTTTAAATATTATATAAATTTATTTGTTTTTATATTAGGTTTTTTCCATATGGACCCTGTTCAAGAAACATTACGTCGAAATTCAAGGAAAAGATTGATCCTGAAGGCTATTTATAGAAGAATATCTCTCAGGTGACAAAGGCATTTTACTTTCACGAGTTTGAGTTACGACAGAAATTATTATTTCCTTTATTAATTAACATTTTTATACATTAATTTGATAAATATTATTACATCAAAAGTATTTATTGAATATTTTTCCTTTTATTACAGAAAGACTGTTTTTGGGATTCTCAATGTGACGAGATTATCTATAAAGTATAGGAGTCGAGAGCGCGTACACGTTATCGCGACTTTGTTGGTGCGATACACAGGGCAGCTGTACGACCACCTTATATTTCTGAAGACATATGGAGTTGTTGGCCGCAGTATTGGACATCACTTGAGGCCATGTCCATTTCATAGTATAATTCGGCCAACAGACGTGGAGGACCCGAGGGAGAGTGTCTTCCTGTACGTACGAGAGGATCTATTACCCACCAAGAGCAAGCACAGAGACTTGTAAGTATCTAAGATTTACAGTTATATTCTCATCTCTTTTTTGTTGTATTTTAATTGAATTTACTGTGTTAAAATTTGTATGTTATACTGGTGCCATACAGGGCTGTGGTTTTAGTTTTGTTCTTTGTTTAACAGGGGGTAGATTTCATAAAAATAGAGGAAACTCTGCCGAAATTTTTATAAAATCTATTTCACTTATAATTAATACTTTATTCTTATACAGGAAAAGTCTATGAGCATGAGGCCTACACCCTGTCAGCTATTTCTGCACACCTATACTAAGAAGCATGACAGTGTGACATTCGTCGACAATCATTGTAGAGAACTCAATGTATGTGAAATTTATGATTTAATATTAATAATGCTTAATAATTATCTTACTAATTATAAACATTGCTTTCGGATAGGACCAAATACAACAAAGCATTGAACGACGATCTCAACAATCTGAAGCTGTTAATGACACTAAAACTTATCTTGAAGCAGTGGGTGGTAGGGATCGTCCTGGGAGAATATTTGACTTACGTTCATTTGCGAATTCACAATCTTCCACATCCAGTACAGTAGCATCTGCTAGGCGGCCCACCACCAGTCAAGTAGAAGCACTTGAGAGCACAGTGCAGACATTGTTGACCCAATTGCAACAGACGTTGGAACAGTTGCAACAGTCGATGACACAGCAATAACAGTCGATGCAGTTCATCTCTCAGCTCTATCAAGAGGTGGATGAGTTGAAGCGCAAGGGCCAACCAGAGCATCCTCCATCTCCAGATCAATAGTGACTTTTGGCCATTTTATTTGTATTATAAATACTTATTATTTACAATGTAATGTTTTTATTATCAATTAAGATATTTTAACTTTTAATCATTAATCAAAATTTCTATTTCTGCAAATTAAATGTATAATATAAATTTCTAATTATTAAAATTACGCATTAATCATAATTTAAATATAATGACAATATATATTACATATTTAAATTAAGTAACGCATTTACTGACAGAAAGAAACATCCGCTGGTAATGACAAATTACCGACGGTACACGAGTACTTCCGTTGCTAAGATAGAAGGAATTACCGACAAAAATTTATTTTTGTCGGTTAAGCTTTTAGCAAATATACCGACAGTACGTTTGTTAATATCGGTAAATATGTCGACAGAATAACACAACCGTCGCTAAATTGTACCAACGGTCAGGAACAGAGCAAACCGTCGGTATAGTTACCAACGACAAGATAATATTCTGACGTTAAATTTACTAAGGTAGGAAATTTACCGCTGGTAAAGTTACCGACGAAATCTGCTTTGACCATCGGTAAGTATTAGCTATAGCCGAATCTAGGACGCTTTCATCTGTCGGTGAATTATGTCGGTAATACATATTACCGACGGATTGTTGAAGTTTTCCATCGGTAATTTCTGTCACAAAATGGCATTTTTCTTGTAGTGTTTTCTATTAAGGATTTGGGGACTCTCAAATATTTTCTTGGCTTGGACGAGTCTCGGTCACCTGTTGCAATTTTCTTTTCCAACGCAGCTATGCGCTAGATATTTTATCCGACTCAGGCATGTTAGGGAGTCATCCAATGGATTTTCCTATATAGCAATAGCAACACTTTGCCTCTGATGATGGCCAAATTCTTGAGGATGAAGTAGGAGTGGCTCAGAAAATAGCAAGACAAGTAGAGATTGCTTAGAGCTAAAGGAAGTTCAGCATGCCATTAGTTATTTAAGAAGTTTTTGAATTTCTGTTAATGACAATTGCTAGTTACGTGTGTATAATGATACCGAATGTTATAATCATTTGTAACACTTGCATTCAATAACAAGTTCCAGATTACATCAAAATCACATATGATCTCTTCACTTCTCTTCTGTTTTTAGTTTCTACTGAAAGTTCTTTATTTTGTTTTTTAAAACTAGTTCATCAAATTCCTACTGGAATTGATCAAGTAACATACATGCTCAATAGATAACACCATCAAATATGGTATCAAAGTTTCTTTCTTGAGGGACCTATGAGTAAGTGAGTTTTCTTGAAGGTTTGAGGATGGTGATTCTTTTGGAAGTGCTGTGATTTCGAGAAGTTCAATAGAGATAGTTGAGAACTTATCTCAAGGCCTGCAGCCTCCAGTGTTCAATGGTGAAGGATATGCAATCTAGGCGATCAAGATGGAAGTTTTTCTGTAAGGACAGGATCTTTGGGAACCTGTTGAAGATGACTACATGGTTGAAATACCTCCAGATGATGCATCGATTCCTCAGCTGAGGTGGTTGAGGGAACGAATCACTAAGAAAAATTGAGCCAGATCATGTTTATATCAGGCCATAACTCCATCCAATTGTACCAGAATTATGAAGTTGGATTTTGTAAAGAAAATCTGGGATTTCTTGAAGAAGGAATACTAGGGAGATGATAGAGTTAAGCATATTAAGGTGCTCAACTTTATAAGGGAGTTTGACAGGTTACAAATGAAAGATGATTAATCTATTAAAACTTATGGAGAAAAGCTTGGACAGTTGACAGACCAGATCAGACTTCTAGATGTAGAGTTCAATGATGATATGATAGTCTAGAAGTTGCTGATATCAACTCCAGAGAAGTATGAAGCAACTATTGTTTCTCTAGAAAATTCAAAAGAAATGGCCAACATTAAGTTGGTTGAGGTGGTGAGTGCTTTACAAGCACAGGAATAAAGACATCTGATGAGAAAGGGTGATGCTGCAAAAGGTGCTTACAAGGCATTCGCAAAGAATGGAAATTAGGAGAAGACCAAGAAGAAGTCGTTGAAGGGAGGCTCCAAGTCACAGAAAAATCACAATCAGTAGAAAGAAACTTTCAAGAATCAGTCTGGAGATAAGAATTCAAAGTATAATCCTTATCCTCATTGTGGTAAGTAAAACCATTTGGCTTATAGATGTTGGAAGAGACCAGATATAATTTGCAGGAGGTATAATCAGAAGGGCCACATGGAAGCAATTTGTAAAAGTCAACCTGGACATTCTTCTGCTGAAGCTTAAGTTACAGAAGAGGATGAGCAGCTTTTTGTGGTCACATATGATCTGGTGAAGACACCCACTTCAAAATGAATCATTGACTGTGGCTGTACAAGCCACATGTCTTCCATGAAAATGTAAGACTTGGAGATGGACAGTGTATTTCTATGGAAGGAAAGGGGATGGTTGAGATATGCACTAATGAAGGACTCAAGACTATTTTAGATGTCCTCTATGTGCCTAAGATTCATCATAATCTTCTCAGTTTGTCACAACTCATTAAGGAAGGGTTCAAAGTATTTTTTGAAAATGATGAGTGTAGAATCATTGATCCCAGAGGAAGTGAAGTTCTCAGAGTTAAAGTCAGAAATAAAAGCTTTTCTCTAAAGATGGAGGATTTGAAGCAACTTGCTCTTGTCAATAATGTACAAAAGATAGATCTTTGGCACAAGAGACTGGGACATTTTCATCTGATAGGTCTTGAAGAAATGGCTAAAAAGGGGATGGTATATGATCTTCTTGCAGAGCTGAATGCTGGATTTCAATGTACTACTTGCTTTAAAAGTAAGCAAGCTCGACTTCCCTTCCCAAAATCATCCTGGAAAGCTAGTGAACTGTTGCAATTGTTCCACATGGATGTGTATGGTCCAATGTCTAAAGAATCCTTAAGTGGAAGCAGGTATTTTTTGTTAATAATTGATGATTATTCAAGATACGTATGGCTTTATAGCTTCAAAAGTAAAGAGGAAGTTGCTGACATCTTCAAGAACTTTAAGAGTGTTGTAGAAAACCAATGTGGCAGAAAAATAAAATATGTAAGATCTGATAATTGAAGTGAGTTTACTATAGAAAAATTTGTGTTTCTGTGCAAAGAAGCATACATCAAGCATTAGTTGATAACTATCTACACTCCTCAGAAAAATGGAGTGGTGGAGAGAAGAAACAAAACCATAATGGAGATAGTGAGGTGCATGCTCGAGGAGAAAGGTCTTCCCAAGAAGTTCTGGGCTGAAGCAGCAAGTACAACCTGTTTTCTCCTAAATAGATTGTACACTAGAGCACTTGAAGGAAAGACACCTCATGAGATGTGGTATGGTGTGAGGCCTAAGCTCAGGAATCTCAAGATCTTTGGGAGTTTATGCTATTCCCATATTTCTCAAGTCAGAAGAGGAAAATTAGACAATAAGAGTGAGCCTGCTATCTTTGTTAGATATTTAGAAGTTTCCAAGGGATAAAGACTCTATTTTCCTGATTCAAACAGAGTCAAAGTAAGCAGAGATGTTCATTTTCTGTTGGATATTCAAAAGTTTCCAAGGTATACAGACTTTATTTTCCTGATTCAAACAGAGTCAAAGTAAGCAGAGATGTTCATTTTCTGGAAAATGAACAATGGGATTGGAATGAGAAGAAGCAAGGACAAGGTAGCTCTTTATTGAAGGACAGTGAGGAACCAATTAATTTTAGTAGTGGTATGGATCTCACTGATCCCTTCATGTTTGATGATGAAGCTCCAGTTGATGACAATGGTGTAGAACCTCCAGAAGAGGATATTGATCATATTTCTGTAAGAGGAATAAGAACATTGGTAGACATATATAAGAGAAGTCATGTTACATTTTATGAACCATCTCATGTACTGGAGGCTCTAAGTGATGAGAAGTGGAAGGCTGCAATGGAGGAGGAGCTGGAGATGGTCCATAAAACAGAACCTGGACACTTATTGAAAGACCAAGTAAAAGAAAACTGATTGGCCTTAAATGGGTGTTGAAACTGAAATTAAATCCAGATGGCTCTGTTAGTAGATATAAAGCATGACTGGTGGTGAAGGGGTATGCACAAATTAAAGGTGTGGATTTTAGTGAGACCTTTGCTCCAGTTGCAAGACTTAGAGCAATAAGATTGATTCTGGCAGTAGCAGCTAAGAAAGAGTGGGAGGAGCACCAAATGGATGTTAAATCTGTTTTTTTGAATGGAGAACTACAGAAGGAGATTTATATGGATCAACCAGAAGGCTTCATTGTTAAAAGATAAGAGGATAAAGTGTACAAGCTGAACAAAGAATTATATGGGTTGAAGCAAGCACCAAGATGTTGGTACTCGAAGATAGACACTTTCTTGCTGTAAATAGGTTTCTAAAGGAGTAGTAGTGAACCCACACTCTATGTTAGATTTGAGGAAGGTGATGTAGCTGTGGTTTCTATTTATGTAGATGATTTGCTTCTAACTGGGAGCTCAAGTGTGCAGATTAAAGTTTGAAGCTTCATTTCAGTAGCACATTCAAAATGACAGACCTTGGTCTCATGAATTACTTTCTGGGAATGAAGATATCTTAAAGGAAGGGACATATCTTTGTTAGCCAGAAGAAGTACATTGGTAATGTGTTGAAAAGGTCTCGAATGGATCAATGCAAGCCAGTTGCAACTCCTCTGTGTTGTAAAGAAAAATTAATGCAGAAGGTAGTAGATGAAGAAGTTGACAGCAGAAGGTATAGGAGTATGATTGGTTGCCTTATGTACATACCAACTACCAGACCTGATATGCAATTTACTGTGAGTGTGCTCTTACATTACATGAGCAATCCAGGAAAATTTCATTTGGTTGCTATAAAGAGAGTTCTAAGGTATCTTAAAGGTACACAGAATTATGGTCTGCTCTGTGAGAAAAAAAGAGATTATGAATTGAAATGCTATGTGGATAGTGACTGGAGTGGTTCTTCAGATGACATGAAGAGCACCTCTGGTTTTTGCTTTACCTTGGGATTAGTTTGTTTTTCATGGAGTTCAAAGAAGCTAGCATTATCCACTGCAAAAGCTGAGCTAGTTGCAGCCACTTCTGCAGCAAAACAAGCTGTATGGATTAGAAAATTACTACATGATCTGAAGGTGATAGTGCAAAATGCTACAATTATGTATGTAGATAATCAGACAGCCATTGCCATCTCTGTAAATCCAGTGTTCCATGGAAGAACTAAACATTTTAAACTCAGATATTATTACTTGAGGGATACATAGCAGGATGGTGAAGTCAAGATGAAATATATATAGACAGAGGAGCAAATGGTAGATTTGTTTACAAAAGCATTTTATGTCTCAAGGTTCGAATATCTTAGAGACTTGATTGGAGTAAAAGAATTTGAGTCAAGGAGGAGAATGAAATAAGAGTGACTCATAAAATATCAAGAAGAGTGGAGATTGCTCAGAGCTGAAGGAAGTTCAGCATGCCGTTAGTTAGTTAAGAAGTTTTTGAATTTCTGTTAATGACAGTTGTTAGTTACTTGTGTATAAAGCTACCAAATGTTATAATCATTTGTAACACTTGCATTCAATAACAAGCTACAGATTACATCAAAATCATGTGTGCTCTCTTTCCTTCTCTTCTGCTTTTAGTTTCTACTGAAAGTTCTTTATTTATTCTTTAAAACTAGTTCATCAATTCCCCATGGGAATTGATCAAGTAACATACATGTTCGATAGATAACACCAACAGAGGATCCTGGTACTTATCGACGTCTCATTGGTCGCCTGATATATTTGACAATTACTAGGCTAGAAATAACTTACTTTGTTAATCTGCTAAGTCAATTAATCCATGCTCCCAGAAAGACTCATCTTGACATTGTATATCAAATCCTGAGCTATATCAAGTCATGCCCTGGGCAAGGTTTGTTTTTTTCCTTCTTCAAGTTCCCTCCATTTATCTGCATTCTGCGATGCCGATTGGGATGTTACCCCACTACTAGATGCTTCATCACTGATTTTTATATTAATTTGTGTCATGCACCACTCAGTTGGAAAAGCATAAAACAACATATAGTATCTTGTTCTTCTGCAGAAGCCGAGTATAGGTCCACGACTCTTAATATTACTGAGTTGCTTTGGTTAAGTGTCCTCTCATATTTAATGGTCTCCCATTCAAATTCCATGCTCTTTTTTTGTGACAACCAAGCAACAATTATATAGCCAATAATCTAATATTTAAGGGGCGTACAAAGCATGTCGAAGTTGATTGTTATTTTGTTCGTGATTATGTTGTCCAAGGATCTGTCACTACTTGTCATATGTCGTCCAAGCATCAAGTTGCTGATTTGTTTGCCAAAGCTTTAGATTGTGATGATTTTAAGTCTTTTGTCTACAAGTTAGGCATTAAAAATCTTCAACTGCCAACTTGAGTGCGAGTATTGAGATACAAAATATTCACATATTTAGATACAAAATATTCACATATTTTCTAATATTTTCCTTCCATGTATAGTTACCGTGTATCAAGACATGTCAATAGGTCGTGGGTGGCTCGTGGGCCGGACCAGCCTACCCGGCCTCTCCTTTAATGTCCCGTCCATTTATTTTTTTAAAGAAAAATTTAAAACGATATCGTTTTAATAAAAAATGACGTCATTTCAAAAAAATGGACAGGCCTACGTCGGCCGACCATGGTTGGTCGTTGACCTGGCCCAAGTGGACCATGATAGGCCCGTGACCCGTTTAACTCGGGCCAAAAACGGGCTGAACCGAAATTATCGTCCTTACGTGTATCTTGTCATATCAGCTAGAGTAAAGTAGCTACATATCTTGTATCTGTATATACACCGAAATCAATGAGAAGAAAACATACACTTTTGTTTCTTCGTCTTTTGCAAGATTCAACCCCACAAATTATATAGCTCCTCTATTACCTATGTATGTACACAGATATACAACCACTCAAGTTCATAAAAATGCAAGTAAGTTGATAGCTTTTAATCTTAAAATATTTACAACCCACGAGTTACTTTGGACTCTTTCGGAGTGCAAACTGGATGTAAGATTGGTTACATGCGAAATTCATTCCAAGCGTAACACAAAATACACGTGTTGTAAGGGCGATCTATAACTCCACTATAACTAGCCCTGAGCAAGCCACATGTAAGATACGTGTCAAGAGCTTGGACACAGACATTAATCCATGACGGACTCCGCATTTTTCATTTAGTTTTGTGATTTCATATATTTGACCTGCAAGTTACCTTCGGACCCCACTTTCCTGGAAAAAAACATTAAAAATGTCTGCTCGTAGAATCCGCGGCATTTGTTGTAACAACTAGCACAAGCGTCCCTTGTCCTAGTTTTCCTTTCCTCGAAATACCGCGCTTGTCAAGGTTTCTTCTTTTCCTGGCACATATTATCATATCATATCAGATTGGTAATGTTTATAGCGATAACCCACTAACTCTGGTGGGCATCCAATTTCTTGGATTTGAACAGGTATAACCGTACTTTTTGTCCTGCATTATCTTTCATTTGCTTCTGCTGAAACACTTAGGTTGGGTCCCTTTCCGTACTCTTGTTCTAAGCAGACTGCAGAGAAGGGTTCTAAAACTTGTTATGTCATCTCTCCTTTAGATTAGGGTCACAAAAGCTATGATTTGTAGACACTCTGTACCCAGAAAAGGAAAGATTCGTTAGCTCACCCACCTACCCATTTTCAGAAATGCTGTTTTATTATTGAATATAGATTTCCTGTGACAGACCGCTGTCAAGAACACATCTAAACAAGTCATCTTCACTGTAAGCATTTGAGAGATATTTAATTATGCATCTTTCTTAGTCCCCTTTATTAATTAATATCATTAAGACAAGTTTTCTCCGTGATACGTAGTTTTCATTCGATAGCTCACTGTTTTCAGTGATTGGAGAAGTCATTGAACCTTCTTTGTAGGTGTGATTCGTTTCTTCTTCGCTAATTATACTGCACGCACTCGCTTCCTTTTTTCAGGTCCATTTAGAATAACAGTAATCTGAAGATCGATGGCTGCCACAGACTCTGAGATGATCTCTTCAGGGGAGGTAGTGGAATCTTCGTTACAGTCCGATCAGCAGCCGAAAGCAAACACTTTTCCGTCTCTAGGAAGGCAGTCTTCAATATATTCTCTAACTCTCGATGAGTTTCAACACACACTTTGCGATAGTGGCAAGAACTTCGGGTCTATGAACATGGACGAGTTCCTCACCAGCATATGGAACGCCGAGGAGAACCAAGCCGCCGCCGCCGCCGCCGCCGCAGCTATTACCAACAGTGCTGGCAACGTCGGCGGAAATCAGAGTTTGAGCAATGCTTTCTCCGGCGATAATAGAGGAATACCGAAGCAACCCAGTTTATCTAGACAAGGGTCGCTCACTTTGCCGCCGCCCTTGTGCCGGAAAACGGTGGATGAGGTCTGGTCGGAGATTCATGGAGGGCAAGAGCTACGACAAGGGCACAGAAATGGAGGGAACCGGGTGCAGAATCCCGAATCCACCCCTCGGCAACCAACTTTTGGAGAAATGACACTCGAGGATTTTCTAGTTAAGGCAGGGGTAGTTCGGGAACAATTTAATGTCCACCCTATGCCACCTCAGCAACAACCGTACGGGATGTACCAGACTAATAACAACAGCACCAATGTTGCAACTGCGTTTGTTTCCAGGCCAGCAGTCGGAGTTAGCTACCAGACAGCGCCTCAGGGTGGTGGGGCCATAGGAGAGTCGTCAGGGAGAAGTGGTGGGTACCCACCAGCGCCGTCTCCGGGACCACCACAAGGGGCAGCGGTTTACGGTGGGAGAGTGGGGAATGGTGGTGGCTATGGTCCGGGTCAACCAATGGCAGTGGTCGGACCGGTGAGTCCGGTGTCATCTGATGGGATGGTTGCTAATGTTGATAATGTGGCAAACCAATATGGGATGGATATAGCTGGTTTAAGGGGTCGGAAGAGGATTATTGATGGACCAGTGGAGAAGGTGGTGGAGAGGAGGCAGCGGAGGATGATCAAGAACAGAGAATCCGCCGCGAGGTCTAGAGCAAGAAAACAGGTACCTTTTGTTAATGTTCTAAGTTGGTGACATTTATGGTATGATTTCAGTTTTTAGATGGCTTTCGTCCTAACAGGCGTACACCGTTGAGCTAGAAGCAGAACTGAACCAGCTAAAAGAAGAAAATAAACAGCTTAAGCATGCTCTGGTAAATGATGATACGATTTATTGGTTGTTGTCGATTTCTGTTACTAATCTTATACTGTGTTTTGTATTGTTGTAAACCGAACAGGCAGAGCTTGAGAGGAAGAGAAAGCAACAGGTAGATTTTGTTCTTTGGACCCTACCAGTCAATTCTAATAAGCATATTGTAGAAGTTGAGTAAATGAGTCTAATAGATCACTATAAAGCAACTTTTAACTGCATTTCTTGATTACGATTAGCATTTCTGATTAATGACATTATTTATTTTTCCCACTTAGAATCTATGATATGCATAATAGCTCCCTATATCATCCTAATTTTACTTGCAGTACTTCGAGGAATTGAGAACGAAATCTCAGACCAAAGCTCAAAAAGCTAAAGATAGGTTTAGGGTGATGAGAAGGAACCTGAGTTGCCCCTTATAATGTAAAGCGATGGTTAGTCGTACGTGCACCTAAATTTATTATGGATGTTCTATAACATTTATTATGGATGTTCTGTACTTTCTCTCGGTCATCACAGTTTCTGATGATTCAACTGCAGCATGTTGAGTTCTTGGAGCTGAAGCCATGGACATGGATCTTAAAAAGCTTTATAGAAAAGGTTAAAGAGTAGAGAGCAAACCAGAGTAAAGTTTTCGTTGCTTGATCAGGAGAATGATTTTGGACTGCAGTGATGAGAGTCATTAATTATGGTGAACTCAGAAAAGAATGGCTCGTGATTGAAGTAATGATTGTAGTGTACAGAAGTATAATCATGTTTAGTGTAAACTCAACGGAGAATTGGTCGCAGATCCTTTTCATGTGGGATTTACTTCTAGTAACCATGACTCCTGTACGTTAAAAAGTCTTGACGGACTTCTTATTCCAGCTAGTGTTGAAGGGTTTAAAGGCATCAAAAGTTTACAAGGTAGAAGTTTTCGGATGAAAACTTATTATAGTTATTTTGTATGCACACTTTTCACATGATTATGAACTTTTCCAGTCAGAAGGTACTAGTCACGATCTATTAATGGAGTTTCTTATCAACTAAAACATCGTCTTTAAAGAGCATAATTACATAAAGAAATGATTTATAGTAATAGGAATACATAACAATTCATTTACCAAGTCTAAATTCAGTTATAACAATAATCTAAATTCAGTTATAACAAACCTGTATTTTAGTTTCTCCGGTTACTATTTCTATTATTGTACGTACTATTAATACTGCTTGTACATTCTATAATTTATACATAAGAAAGCAATATTTGTCTCTTATTCTCTATGGTATCAGAGCCACGAGCTCGTTGCTAAATTGTTTTTTGATCCTGCCTTGATTGTCGAGCACTCTACTCCAGAACCCTTGAGCACTCATCGCTGTTGAGTGTTTGTTCGCTTCTATCGTGCATTATAGTTTACATATCTTTGACCTTATCCTTACTGAGTGTCTTCTCCTATCACTTGAGAACAACCTAGTCTTCATCTACCATCACCTAAGCTGTTGCTGTTGCTGAGCACGACCTGTTTGCTCATGGTCACGTTTACATAGCTCCAGACAATTTTTCGTCCTCAACAACGATTAACTTCTCATCTTCATCAAATATTATCATCAGTAATCCTAGTCTGTTGTCCGACGCCAAACTCACCAGTGTAAACTACCCCTCCTAGAAAGCTTTAATACTCTCACTGTTTGTTAGATGCAACAGCTACATTGACGGCTTGTATCCATGCCCTGCTGCAACGACGCCTCAGTGCAAACTATAAACACTACAAGACAAATTCTTGATTCATGCTTTGATGCGTCAGTGGCCCCGTCTGTTATAACGTTACTTTGGTTGGTGAAGACATCAAAGGAAGGATGAGATCTGTTGGCTAAGACCATCGCTGGCAGATCAAGAGCACGAATTCTCTCCCTCAAAGAAAAGCTATTGACAATACAAAAGGGTGAATCTGCAGTGGCTGACTACCTTAAGAGAATTTGGGACCTTGCGGACAAAATTGCAATGATCTCGTCGCCAATTGATGATACTGACTTGATGTTGTAGGCGTTAAATGACTTGACTCTGAATTTCAAAGAGCTCAGCGCCGCCTTGAGAACTCAGGACACCACCATTACGTTTAATGAATTATATGACAAACTATTTGACTTTGGATCCTTTCTGAACTGGCAGTCACAATAACTTGAATTGCAGGAGCTACTGAGCGCTAATTTGATGCAGCGAGGTATGTTAGGACAAGCTTCAAAGCACTCGCAGCAATATTGTGGATGCTCGTCGCAATCGCATGGACCACGCTCAGGCGCTGGCTTTTCTCATGCAGAGTCTGGTGTGGGCTCATCTCATTTAGATGGATCAGCTACTTCATGCTCGGGCAGTGGGCGGCAAAACTCGGTGATATACCAATATTGTGAACACCCGGGTCACTCGGCCAAGACTTGTTGGGAGCTACACGACAAACCTGCAAGGTTTCAACGATTGGCTGCTCACTACTCCAGCTGCGCCAATGGATCTTCTAATTCCTCGCCATGGATTCTTGACTCTGGCGCCACTCACCATATCACCAATCAGCTACAGAACATGGCAATTCATACTCCATACAGTGGTACCAATGGACTATAAGTTGGAGATGACCATATATTTCCTATTGACAATACTGGTAGTTTCCATCTACCTACTTTCTCTCAGCCGTTATTGTGTGACAAAGTGCTTCATGTACCCAATGTTGACAAAAACTTAGTTTTTACTAAATGTCTTTACACTGTAAATAATGTCTCCATTGAATTATTTCCCAATTCCTTTCACGTGAAGGATCTATAGATGCGGTCGGTATTGATTACAAGGGCATGACATAATGACCTTTACAACTTCAATATTCCGATCAACCAAGCTAAAGTGTTTCACTCTCAAGCCTTGACTTCTGCCACAATGATTTCTACAACTTTAATATTTCGTCAACCAAGTCAAAGGTATTTCACTCTCAAGTCTTGACTTTGACATCTTCCACCACATCCTCGATCATTCGTTAAATAAAAATTTTCAGTTTCTTAGATATAAAAATAAAATTTCGTCTAGCTCTAATACTGAGTCTGTAGTATGCTAAAAGCCACAAGTTATCATTTTCTAGGCAACATTTGTCTACTAATAAATCGTTGGAAATTTTATTTTCAGATATTTGGGGACCTGATCTTATTTCTTCGATTGATGGTCTTTGGTACTTTGAGATATTTGTTGATCATTTCTATAAATACACATGGCTATATCCCATCAAAAACAAATATGATGTTCAGCTACATTTTAGAGCTTCAAATTATTCATTGAATTTTTTTTTCAAACGCCTATTCTCACCTTATATACGGATAATGGAGGTGAATACATCAAACTTAAACCGTTCCTCCAATCACATGGTATAACCCTCCAAACTACCCCGCCTCACACACCTGAAATGAATGGTGCTTCTGAAGGTCATCATTGTTATATCATTGAAACAACGGGAGGCCTACTACATTATAGTAACCTATCTCCCACTTTCTGGTCCTTTGCAATTCTTATGTCTATCTACCTTATCAACTGAATGCCCTTTCAAATCCTTGCCATTAAAACCCCGTATGAAACATTGTTTTGTCAATCCCCGTTATATGATCAAATTCACTCCTTTGGGTGTTTGTGTTTTCCGTGGCTTCATCTTTATACCAGTCATAAACTACAAAACAGGTCTACTCCATGTATCTTCCTTGGCTACTTTAGGTCTCAGTTTGCCTACATCTATCTTGATCCTAAAACCCACAAACTTTATGTATCTTGTCATGTCACCTTCGTTGAAGACTAATTTTCGTATAACTCCCTCATAATTACTTCCAGTGGCACGTTCTTCGACACCAGTACTGACTGCTCTTATGGCAACTTCTCCCCCACCACCTACCCAACTACCGAACCTCTGACACCTCCACCTCTACCACTTCCCACCAACAATCACCCTATAACTACTAGGGCCAAGAACAACATTCGTAAAACCAAGACATACAACATGTTCAAACACCCATTACCTCCTAGTGACAAACCCAAAACCATACACCAAGCCTTACAGATTCCACATTGGTGTGACTCGGCTTATGCAAAATATAATGCACTCCTCAATAATGGTACATGGACACTAATTCCGGCTAATGAAGGTCAGAATGTTGTGGGATGCAGGTGACTCTTTAGAGTGAAACGTAATCTCGATGGATCTATTGCTAAGTACTAATCTAGACTGGTTGCTAAAGGCTATAGTCAATGTCTGGGTATTGATTACAAGGAGACATTATCTTCGGTTTCCAAACATCAAACGATCAAGGTCCTCCTTACTCTTGTTTTTGCAAACTCCTGGCAACTACATTAAATGGATGTCAACAATGCTTTCCTTTAGGGTAGTCTGTCTGAAACTGTGTACTGAAACAACCACCTGGCTTTGAGGACTCCACTTATTCGAAACATGTCTGCAAGCTACAAAAAACTATTTATGGTCTTAAACAAGCACTTTGTGCTTGGTATCAAGAGCTGTTCATTTTTTGATTCAATATGGTTTTCGCAACAGCACCAGTGATTCGTCTGTGTTCATTTTACATCAAGGCTCCACGGTTATCTACTTTCTAGTATATGTTGATGATCTACTTCTTACGAACAATTCTAGAGAAGTATTGTATCACTTTTTCTCAGTTACCTCTAAACTATTTTTGCTGAAGAGCATGGGCTTCCCCACACATTTTCTTAAGATTGAACTTATCTCGAACAATGGTGGCCTATTCTTATCACAACAACGATACATCCTTGACATCCTAGAGAAGTTTGATATGGAAAATTGTAGCCCCTGCAATACTCCTCTAACCACCATTGCTACAATCAAATTGGTTGATGACACTACTAAAGCTGATAGGAACATATACCACAATAATCTCGGGGCACTTCAGTATGTTACTCTTACATGTCAAGATCTTAGTTTCGTGGTAAATAAGTTGTCATAGTTCATGCATAAATTGACTGAGCTTCATTTTTAGCAACTTAAATGCACCCTGAGGTATTTCAAACATAGTCATGATTTGGTATTCAACTGAAACGTCCTATGATACTATGACTCCATGTCTTTGCTGATGCTGACTGGGGAGGTGATATCGATACTAGAACTTCTACCTCAACCTATGCCATCTTTTTAGGTGAAAATCTAGTCTCCTTGAGCTTTAAATGATAGCACACAGTTGCCAGGTCTTCTACAGAAGTTGAGTACCGTACTCTTGCTTCCACAACCTCTGAAGTTATGTGGCTCCAGAATCTTCTACAAGAACTTCAAATCACTCTGCCGACACCTTGCTCTTTTTTCAGTGACAACCTCGGTGCTACCTATGCAAGTTCTAATCCAAAATTCCACTCATGAATGAAACACTTGGAATTGTATTATCACTTTTTTCATCAACAGGTTCAGTCCAACAAAATGATGGTTTCTCATGTATCCACCAACAACCAAGTTATAGATATACTAACAAAGGCCCTCTCTAGCCATAAATTTGAACACTTTTGGGACAAGATGAATGTCACGAGGCGAGACATCATCTTGCGAGGGCTTAATAGGAATACATAAAAAACCATAACAAACCATTTACCAAGTCTAAATTCAGTTATAACAAACCTCTAAATTCAATTATAACAAACCTGTATTTTATTTTCTCTAGTTACTATTTCTATTATTGTACATGATATTAATACTGCTTGTACATTATATGATTTATACATAAGAAAGCAATATTTGTCTCTTATTCTTTATATAGCATAATGTTTCTGAAATCTAATATGAGAGGGATTGTTGAGATGTTTGATAGCATTTACAACAATCTCATTCTGCATTTCTTTTCATATGTATAAGAAATATAAGGGGAGATGAATATTGAAACTTGAGCATTGTCAAATCTCTAAGTTGAGAAGAGGAGTACAATGATAGATTCATTGGTGTGATTAACAACCATGGAAATTGGCTCCACTGGATGCACGTAAGGTCAATCAAAATTTTAATCCCATTAATCAGCAAAAATTTGAAAGTAAATGTGTGTTAATATAAGAAAATCTAGGAACATCTAATTCTAGGTTCCAATGGGAATGGATTAAATCCCATTTTCAGAAAATACAGGTTCTAGATATCAGAAAGGAAGAAAGAAAATATTACAATAAGCGTGTCTAGTCACCATTAAGTCTTTCTCGTATAACTCAATAAGATGAGATTTAAAAAGAAGGGGCCTTATTTGTAATCAAACTGAACCTCACTTCTTTGTACTTTCTCATAAGACAAACAACTGATGAGGGCTGATAGTCTTTATAGGTCATGTTCGTGCCAATCTTATCGAAGACCAACTTTCTCAATCTCAAATTGGACATTAGATCAACTATTTCACTAAGGCTGTTTCTATTCTATTCCATAAATAATTCGATGACATTTTAATAAAACCCAAGGGTCTCGGCTTTGCTCTCGCATTACCCAAAATGATGCCCCTTTTTCCTTTGATTTTGCTTCCTGTCTTTACTGATGATGCTTGATTGGACCTAATTCTTCTCTCTTTTGTTTATGTTCTTCTAGTTCTTCTTCTCGTCGTGCTTGAAAACTAATTTTTAGATGTGGTTGTTTAATGCAAGTCCATCAAAGAGCTCAAGAGCATGCATTGTTGGCCCCCGAATGTTTTTTAAGTTAAGCATAATTTAAATAAATTATGAGGTCATGATAGAATTATTATTAGAGTTTAATTATTATAGTGTTAGTAGGATTTTATTACACTGGTTAGTTAAATTAAAGTAGTAGGAATGTATCGAGGGCAATTTTGGCATGTCATTTAAGATTAAAAGGCATGACGCATTAAAGGAAGGGTATGATTGACTTTTAACACTCATTAAGGGTAGAATTGGAAGAGGAAAACATGTGACTTGTACACTAAATGAACAAGTGAAAAACGTGAAAAAGAGAAAGAGAAGTGAGAGAGTCGGCCATTAGAGAGAAAAGAAAGAAGAAGCAAGTTAGGGTTTCATCTTTTCTTAGCTTTCAAGAGTGATTTTGAGGGTATTCAAGAAGAGAAAAAGAAAGAGGAAGAGAAGAGCTTCCACTTGAGCTAAACACATCTTTGTTTGGTAAAGATTCAAGGTAAGCCCATTTTTAATCCTTTGGATTTTTGGAAGGGTTTTGGTTCACAAAGCTTAGGAAAGACATGGGTTTAAGTATTCTAGAATCAATTTGTAGTGAATATGCTTTTTTGGTTCTTAATTTGTATTCCTATTGAATTGGATTTTTGCCAATGTTAAAGGAAATTAAGAGAGGCAAGAGGAGCAAGAAGAGGGCCATTTTTAAGTAAGTTTTTAAGCAAGGAATTCAGGTGGGTTACATGTTTATAGTTGAGTTAATGAGCTATGAGTATTTTTCCAAATCAATAAAGTTAAATGATTTCAATTACTTTATAAACGTTGCATTTATTTCTTCTTAAATGATTTAAGCAATTGCTACATATTTGGTACATGAATCTTGATAATGATTTATGAAATGATGATGGAAATTGTATTTGAAAAATATCAAGGTTATGGAAATCATGTTTTTGAAATGTGCCTTTTCTGCAAGATGTTTACAAGATATGAATTCATGTTTGTGTGGGTTTGTGGTGGTCCATTCTGTTATGTCACATGCACTTTGACCATGCTAAAGGCTTCTCCCGCCTGCCTGTTAGTGGTATGAAGCTCTTTCATGGACTTCTTCATGTTTATGGACTAATCAAAGTGGTCTATTATGTCATTACTAGAGATTCACAAGAACTCCCTCATGTTTATGGACTACCCAAACCATTATGATTTCTTATATGTCTATGATTTGTTTGACAAGTTGAGAAACACATGACTTATGTTGTTTATGAATTATTTGACAAGCTTGAGAATTTGAGAAATACGTGTTTTATGGATTCAATGCAAATTACTATGGTAACGAATATTTTTAATGGTTTTGCTTGTTTCTCCGCTATAAACTTACTACCCACGAGCTTTTAAGCTCACCCCATATTCCTCCCCATCTTCAGGTAAAGAGCAAGATATCAAGTGATAGAGAGTCAAGGCATCACTCGAAGTTTACATACTTTTGTATTTAAATTTGTATAGGAAAACTCAAGGCTTTAGCCGCATTTCAAGTAACACTCGTTCACGTATATTTTGTATTTTTGGATTATGAGACCAATGCTACATTTTGTGTCTTGAAATGCCCATTAAAGCTTTGTAAAACTCTTTTCTTATGATGTTAATGAAATATATTTATGTTTTGCTTATGACTTTCCAAGTTTTTGCATTGCATTTTCAAGCATTCATAGGGGTAAAATATGTGTTCTGACTTTAGGAGAACAATTGTATTAATCTAGGCTAGTTTGGATAATGTTGTCTTCTTGGAAGTTACAGTTTATCCTCTTAGCTTTCTAATGATATAAAGTTTGTAATTTTTTGAGATCGTATTTGAAAGATAGGATTTTTACAATTTAGTGATGCTGCACGGGGTGCATGCTGGACACTTTATAGCCTTTTCTTTACATAAGTTAACAGAAAATGATTACTATGATGTTTTGAAATGGGAAGAATTAGTGTGATAAGTTAGAGATGAAATGAAGTGATGAAGGGAGTTGAATGTGTGCTGAATTATTAAAGAATATATTGACATGGTTGATATTATATTTATTTGATTATGATCAACAATTTATGATTAATATGCATAAGTTTGAATGTTATGTTTTTGGGTTAATGATCAAACATAGATTATGATTTGGTTGTTAATGATATTAAGCTGAAATGAAAGTGATATGAAGGGAAGGTGATGAGGAAATTAAGTTAGAAATGATAGATATGCATAAGAGGGGTCATAAGTAACTTGTAGGAATTGACCCATAAATGTCCGTTGGGTGGACCTTCTCAGGAATTTCAACGTTCCAGCTTAATTTATGTCCATTTAGAGGGACATATGTCTGCTAAGCGGACATTCTCAAGATAATTATATAAATATACATTTTTTGACCTTCTAGACGACAAAATCTTTCTTCGTAGTCTTTATAGAAGTTGTAGAACATGAGGTCCTCTTAGAAATCGTGCTTAAATGACCTTGATCCGACATCCATAGTGAAAGTTATGATTTTTATCCCAAATCATGTACATTTATAAGTTGTGGGCTTATCAATGCTTTCCTATGATACATTTAGGCTTGAATGGAGCTTGAAATGTACTTAGTTTGTTGTGGAAATAAGAGATCAATTGAGTGATATGTTTATGGTGACGATTGAGGATATAAAAATAAGAATGGATTGTCATATATCAAGTGCTCAATTATGGATGTTTGGGATGTTATAAGAACCCTACAAAGTGCTGCGCACACGATTTATGACTCTCGAGTTAGACTCCGAAAATAGGGTCTAACATGCGTAGTAGTTCCAAAGTTCAGGACTTTCAGTGGCATATCAACAACATCTAGACTTAGGTTAGTGCTGTTTTTACTGATGAGATAACCTGCGTTGATGGGTTCACCAATAAGGCATTGAATAGTAGGTGAAAACTTCGATCAAGTCTAGGATTGTAAATATTGCTCAAGTTACTCTATAATCCCCTTATAACATGTTCGAAAAATCCAAACCGTCCCTATTGCTAGATGACCCTCACATGTGTTTTTCATATTTATTGGCCGTGTTCATTTTACTTCTTTTCTTTGTTTAACGATAAACAAATTTAGTTTATGTGTATCAAATATATATTGTGTTTGTCAAATTATTACGAATGGTTTTGTTACCAAGAAATGGCTCAAGGATGGGATATGAGTTTTCATTACTTTTACTAGTGGAAGGGCCTTTGAGCCCATTAACATACTTGAACAAGATCCATGTACGAGGAAAGCTTTGATAGTATGTAAAGTAATAGGTGGGAGAGTTCATAACCCTTTGGAGAATATACAAGAAATAATGAGCCAAACTGGGTTTGATTCATTGGCTGGCAAAGTTGGTTTGTATACATACATGTTGGAGCTTTATCTGCTCAATCCTAGAGCTCTTCTTCCTCATTTTGTAGTGATCTGCAATACTTGAAGCAAATGGACTTCTTAAATCACATTCCTTAAGTTGTGAATCTTTTCTAACTTGTTTTGGAGTATTTTTCCCTCCACCTATCTTTTACCTGAAGGCGTTTTGATATTTATATTCCACATCTCCTGTTACATCTCAGTAAATCAGAATTTTTCTACTAATTATAGCTATATTATGCTCTTCTTCGATTTGCATATCTCATGCTACTGTACTGATCTTTTTGTTTTAATTTTTGTCCTTAATTTAAACATTTACATTCATGAAAATGATTTTGTTCTACTTTCAAAGTTTAAAAGTTGTATTCAAAAGAACGAAAGGCAGTTGTAGATACAAATTAATGGATCAATCTCTTAAATTTGATATAGCCTTGACTTAAAAACTAACTGAACTTACTGGAGATCAGTTTCTTTAAATTTTTAGGTGATACTAGAAATGACGTGCATATTTTAATTCCAAAATTCGATTAAGAAAGTTTGACCATTAATTGTATATTGTTAGCTAGTGTTGTAGTAATGATCGTGGAGGGACTTGGTATATGAGAGAGCTAGAACATTAGTTTCCAGATCGTTATCATCAAACCTCAATAATGAGCTTGTAGGTAAGTTTGAAATGAGTTTGTATATATTAGTAGATTCAGTATATGAAAAGAGTAGAGAAGAATTTTAGTTTCTGTTCATTCTTTTGACGAGTTTTTTGTTAAACCATTACTTGCTTGTTTTTATGACTTTCCCTATGATAAATATAATCAACCAAGAATTTACTACTTGTGTACAATTTGTATGGTGCTACTAATCATTTTATATCCTCATAAAACTAATAGGAGATTGTATTGATTTTATCTCATGTTTTCCTTGTAGCCATGTTTTTCCAGTTTGCGTATAGTAGGCTTACTATTAATGTTTACACTGTAGCTTATGCAAAGCAACATTAAATTTGATTTTGAAAGTTTATTTGATAAAAATTAATCCTAAAAATTTTTGAATGATCATCAACAACTAGTTTGAACTTTTGTCAAAATGCTTTAACATTCTACTTTTAATAAATATGTTTTGTAAGTGTCAACTTAAATACATTGATTAAAATCCAAGATCATGAGAGAGAAACTCTAACTTCTCTCTAACTTCCTTTTACACACTTAACCCTAACCCTAGATCTGAACTTCTCCACCCTCCATCCCCACTTGAATCCCAAAACCCTATAAATTTCCTTCCCAGATTTTCTTCCTTGATGATCTACATTACTAACTCAACATTTTAAATTGGTTTCCAAATAAAAATGGAGATTGATTTTCCACCTCTTTTTACTACCTTCAAAATAGCCACATCTCCAAATCCCCTTCTTATACCCTTCTCCCATCCCCAACTACCTACTGCCCATCCTATATCCCCATCCCTCTCTACAAATATCCCTCCCTCCACCTCTGCTTTTTCCCCTAAATTATCTATCCCTACTATAGGTGAATCTATTTGAGGTCCTAGAAAGATATGGAAACAAGTTGTGAGAGATAACTCATATTCATCCTTGGTTTTCAGCCCACCAGTGGAGAGAGAAGGTAAGTTAATAGTAGCTCATAGTCTAGACATTTTGCAGGAAGGAGCTAGGACATGGGAGGCTACTCTTGTTGGTTTCTTTATGGACAAAAGGCCAGCTTTTCTAGTGATTCAAGCTTGGGCTCAAAGGAACTGAAAGGGTGAGGTTTAATAGAGGTAATGCTAATAGAAGAGGATAACTTGATATTATCCTTCTCATCTAAATCGGAAGCCCAAAAGGTAATTGAAGAAAGCCCTTGGCACATCTCTTAACTCCCTTTATTTCTTCAAATTTGGCAATCGGGCATAGAACTAGAAAAAATTAGAATAAAGAACGTTCCACTATGGTTAAATATTCCCAACATTCCTTTAGATTATTGGACTACCAAGGGCTTGAGTATGCTAGCTAGTTACTTGGGGAAACCAACTTGTATGGATGAAAACACTGTGTTGAGGAAAAGGGTTGTTCATTTTCCAACCTTAAGATTGAGATGTTGTCTTTCATTTCTTTAGAGATATGCATACTCACACATAAATGAGCAAATCTCTTAGAGAGGATAAAGTAATAGTAAAATATCAATGGAAACTGTCTCTAAAGGATCAAGGCAAAGAATGGAAACCTATGGGGAAACTTTTCACTAGAGGTGACTATTAGGAGGTGATGGAAACGGAAAAGCATACTTTGAAAACCAGTAAAGAAAATGAGGAGACAGAACAAGTTTTTAAAAACTATGTTCCAGCTTGGGTTGACAAAGATTCTCTTATAAATGGGGAGAAAGTTCATGAGGAAAATATACCAAATTATGTCTAGCAGGATTGAGTTCTTCAAAATCCAGAGGGTGATCAAAATAAGTCAACATTGAATGATGGGGACAATATTCTAGAAACAAGAGGAATTGATCCAAGTGGAGGAGTTCTAAATCCTTTACAGAATGAATAAAGATTACAAAAGGATGAGCTGTAGAATGGAGCTTCACAGGAGGAGCAATTTGACCAGGTTTCCTTTAGGAAAAGTAGTAGGAACAGTAAGAAAGGCTCCAAAGGGAAGAATAATCTCTTATGTCCTTGATTTTATGGAATGTAAGTGGAATAACCCTTCTAAGCTTAATGCGTTAAGGGATTTTGTTCTAAAAGAAAAGCTTATAGTTTCTTGTCTTTTGGAAACTAAAATTAGAGAAGTTAATCTGAATAAACTATGTTGTTTGGGTAGCAAATGGCAATTTATTACAAACCACCAAAGTCATGCCTATGGAAGGATATTATTACTTATAATGGTGACTTTTTCGGTGGTGAGGGTCCTATAATATAGCCAGCAATTTATTCATACTGAGCTCTATTTCAAAATGGAAAATTCTAGTGCTTTAGCTACATTTGTCTATGGTTTTAATATTGTGTTTCAAAGGACTGAATTTTGTAATTCACTATGAAGAATTAAGGCTTCGGTTAATGCTCTATGGTTAGTTAGCGGTGACTTTAACACTACCGCCTTCAAATCGAAAGTAGAGGGAAATTACAACTTAATCGACTATTCATCTAACATGTTCGACTGCATGCAAGAGGTGGAATTTATTAACTTAAAATCTACAGGCCATTAGTTCATTTGGTCAAACAAACAAAATTCTACTTGGCACATCAGGAAAAAGTTGGATAGGGTAATGGTGAATATGGAATGGTTGAATACTTTTTCAGGAAGCTCAACAAAATTTCTAGACCCTGGACTATTAGATCATACTCCTATGAAGATTGATAACTTGTTTACTTGTATCAGAATCCATCTTCCTTTCATATTTAACAATTTTTTGGTAAATATGGAAGGTTATCAAGAAGCAATAATGAAGGGTTTAGAGTGTGAGTTTTATAGGACTAAATAGTACATTTGCCTCTAAAATGTAACATCTTGTTTCTATATTAAGGGTTAGAACCTTAAATTTCTATAAACAAGAAGTAGCAATGAGAGATTAGAAAAATGCATTTCATACTCATGCATAAAATTAGTTTACACACAAGTGAATTTGATTATTTTATACACACTATGATGGCTGTTCATGCACTCATTTGACATTTTCAGGTATAATTGATTTTTAATGTGATTATATGTGAATAGTGCCTATATTGTCTTGAAAATTTATTTGGTGAGCATAAGTATTTATTTAAAAATTTTGGTGAAAATTTAGGAAAATTCCAAATTTTTGGTTATTTTTGGACTAGAAAAGATGCCAAGTGGTAGTGTATTTGATAAATGATAGTAGAATTAAGAGTCAAATGGAAGTGGACTAGTTATGAAGATGACAAGTGGCAGTGAGAAGTGTCACCACCACTCACCACTGACCACTCAACCTTCACTCACATTATACTCTCTTTAACCTTGAAAGACCATTTTATTGTTTTTTTTTCTTGCTTTCTCTTCTTCTCTTCGTGGCTTTCTTCTCCATATCTTCTCTCATTTTCTTCATTTCCACGACATTTACCACTTCTATCAAAGTAAGCTTTGCTCTCACCCCTCCTTGCTACTATCATTTTTATTGTCTTCTTCATTTCCACTAGAAAACCTAATCCTCCCAACCTCCATGATGATGTTTGTGGGTTGTATGGAAAGCTAGGGTTAAGTGTGACTTGAAGAGTTTAAAGATTTTATCAAGTAAGTTATGTTTTAATCTTCATCGGTAATGTTAAATGGAACATGTATGATGAAAATTTTGAGATTTGTAATTGAACATGAAATTTTATATATGATATGTGGGTGTATTAATAATAAATTGATCATGTTTCAATTTTTGTGAGTTGATGTTATACATGATTTATTTTAGTAGAAGCAATTTTGAATAATGAAGTTGTAAGATGATGATGTGTGGATGAAGAGGTAGGTGGAGTCATGTTTATTTCTTTTGTGTTGTAAGCAATGATAAATTATGAGTTTTGAGTTAAGAAAAAGGGTGTATTTTTGTGTCTTGAATTGAGATGAATTAAACTGATAGTTAGGTCTAAAAAGAAGGTGTAAATGAAGTAGAAAAATGTGCAGAAAATTAATGTTGAAAGTGTATAAGAATATGTCTTGTTTTTGATGTTTATGATCAATCATAGTTTTTGATTTGTGTATGGATGATATTGGGATGAAATTGTAACACCCCAACTCCTACCGGACCCGAACCCGATATCGACAGTGATACCCGGATCCGTGCCCCGCGAAGGTGGC
>JANQBM010000004.1:28013938-28029769 GCA_025594535.1 Erythroxylum domingense
AGCCTCGAGCTCTACAGTGTTTCAGAGCCTATGGCTCAACGATTAATGTGCCCACATTGGGACAGTTTCAGGCGCTCGGTCACAACACCGCAATAAATAGGAAAGTGTCACATGAGCATTTCATATGCATTTGCTTAATGTATTTGATTGAGTGCAAGGCTTAAAGCCTTATGCTAATGAGTGAAAGGCTTAATGCCTTATACTTATATGATTAATATGATACTTCTGAGTATAAGTGATACTTCTGATTCTGTGCAATTATGCACTACTTGTGATATGTTTTTAATATGTGGATAATTGTACTATGATTAATGTGTTACATGAATTGAGTGGACCATCGATGATGGTTACCTTACTGAGTTCGCAAAACTCACCCAAAATTTGCAATTATTTTTCAGGACTCAGAAGAATACCCCATTAGGTGACGGGAGTATATCTATTGCATATGAGAGAGAAAAGAAGAGGTCGAGATCAGTTTGCTTCTGCATTGAGTCTCTTTATTTTTGCACTGAATTGTATATTTCGCAAAATGTTGTATTATTTGTAATCGAATATTATAGTTTGCAATAATTTTGAGAAATTGGAAATGTTTGTATTTTGAATTTTGAAATGGGCCCAATTGATTCATAAAAAGTTTCTTTTGATTACAATGTGTTGTTTCAAATGGTTATAAAACAAAATGGAACGTTTTGGTTATCATTGTGTTATCATTTTCTGTATCTGTATGTTTGTGGTTTAAAATATATATATATATATACCGACTTTTAATTGTTTAGTGATGTGGCACACCACCCTCGCTGGGCACGAATTCGAATATCACTTTCGATATCAGGTTCGGATTTAGCAGGAGTGGGGTGTTACAAACAATGACAATGCCTCCAAACCCCAAACTTTAACAAATTTTTAGATCCAATAGTGTTAGATAAATGGAATTGAGAATTGGAGAAATTATATTAATCTATTAATTTCTCAAAGAATTAGAAAGCTAAGTTGTTTTTATAATTGTTCGATGATGTTGATAGTTGTTGGAAGGCAACCCTTCACTTAAGATTTCAAGGTAATATTAGTGGTATCAATTGGCAAGAGTTCTTGAGGGTCTTTGATGACAAGTACTTCTTAATTTGTGTGAAGTAGCAAAAAGGAGTTAGAGTTTATGTAGCTCGCACAAGAGGGTATGACGGTTTGCGATTATAAGGAGAAGTTTGATAAACTCTCTCCTCATATAGTAGATATTGAGGAAAATAAATCTTTTAAGTTTTAGTATGGTTTGAGTTTTGAGATTCAAGTATAGATATCCATATTTATGCTATAAACTTATGCTCAAGGAGAAAAGTTGGCTAGAGTAGTATAATAGCATATTAAGCATTATAGTTAGTATATAGCTACTTAGAGGGATTCAGGGAGTAGATTTGGTGTTAAATAGCCACAAAGATAACAAAATAGTAGGATTCTAGTGGTAAAGTTTTTGTTAAGAAGAATGATCCCTAGTTTAAGCCTTATTTTATAGAGGCAAACATATTTAGATAGGTGTAGATTAGTGTTCCAATTATAAGAGAAAGCATGGAGGCCCTTGTGACAACCCAATTATGAAATGTTTTAAATGGAGGAAGGTGGGACATATTATCCGAAATTGCATAACTTTAGCTCAAAAGATAATACATACAAACCCAATTAGTTTAGATACAAGATCAATAGCTATAGGATAATTATTTGCTATGATTTAAGAGCAAGCTTATAATGCCTTATTATGGTTACTACTACATCTCTCCTATCTTAAAAGTCTGATATGTTAGCCATTAGATTTCATGCTATCTATTAGTTCATTATTTAGGGATTACTGATTATATGCTTGAATTTTGCTGGTATAGTTAGTAGGGAGTTTAAGGTTAATCTTATTTTGATACCTTTGAAATATTTAATTTATCCTTGGTATGGATTGGTTATCTAAGAACCATAGATAGTGTTGATTGTTTTAATAATTTTTTTACATTCCATATTATCCAAATTTTGTCTTATATAATATAGTTCTTAAAACATCAATAACCATGATATTAGCTTAACAATTAGTTAAGCTTTTGAGAAATGGATTTCAAGGTTTCACAATTAGTGTATAAGAGGTAGGATAGAAGAAGTCGATAATGGGAGATATGGAGACAATCCTAGATTTTCTTAATGTATTTTTTAGAGAAGTTACCAATGTTACCACCAGATAGGGAGGTTGATTTTGGGATTGATTTGATTTTGGATACAACATCTATTTCTATTTAGCCCTACAAGATAGCACCATTAAAGCTTAGGAAGTTAAAAGTCCAACTTTAAGATTTATTGGATAAAGGATTCATCAGACCTAACATTTCACTCTGGGGGCTCTTATACTGCTTCTTAAGAAAAATGATGGTGGTATATGGATCTAAATCAAATATAGACAATTGAAATAAGGTCACCATTAAAAAAAAATATCTATTGCCATAGGTAGATGACTTGTTTGATCAAATTTAAGGAGCTAGTTTTTTTTCTCTAAGATTGACTTAAGATTTGGATATCATTAACTAAGGGTTAAGGAAGATATATGGAAGACTACATTCAGGACTAGATATCGCATTATGAATTTCTAGTTTTGCCATTTGGTTTTATCAATGCACTAGTAATATTATAAATTCGATGAAGAAGGTGTTTAAGCCATTTATAGATCAGTATGATAGTCTTCTTTACTGCATTTTGATATATTCCTCTAATGAGGAGATGCATTATGATCATTTGAGGTTGGTTTTACAAAAACTTACGGATAAGAAGTTTTATGCTAAGTTTTTGAAGTGTGAGTTTTGGATGCACCATATAGTATTTATAGGTAATTTTATTTCTAGAGATGGTATCAATGTAGACTTGTGTAAAGCCAGGGCAATAGTGGATTAGCCTACACCTATACAGTTACAATGTTTACAGCTTCTTGTGTCTAGTAAGTTACTTTCATTGATTTGTTTAGGATTTTTCCATAATTTTTTTACCTTTAACTCGTTTGCTCTTGAAGGAAAAGAAGTTTAAATGAATAGATGCTTGTGAGGCTAGCTTTTAAGAATTAAAGAATAAGCAAATGACTACACCCATCCTTGTTTTGTCTACTCCAAGTTTAAGGTATGTTATATATAGGGATGCTTTTAGACACGAGCTAGAGAGATCATTAATTCTAGGCAGTAAACACACATACTCATTTTATTTAGAATATATTATATATTCATATAATATGAGTTAAATATCCTTTATTGAACTTATTATTTTTCCTCTAAGCATTAAAACAATCAAACAATTATGGATTTTTTTTTGGCAATATATTATTTTAATAATTGAACAATAGGCCTTTTGTATTAATCAAACAAAACAATAATTTTAACAATCTCAAATAATATAAAAGTACCAAAATAAAGAAAACAATTAAATCTCAAAACTATTGAAGAGTCAAACTTAAATGAACCTTTGGCTAGAAAAAGAGAATTTAGTTGGACATGGTTCTCAAAGAAAATATGAAAGAAAAATAAAGAATGTAGAAAATAATAACAAATTAAAAGGAAAGGATGTAGGATGACTGCCCATGCACCTTTATCCTTTATCCTTTATCCTCTATATAATGTCAAAACCCTTTCTAATCTTCCTAGAAATAAGGGATAAAAGATAAAATTAAAAATAAGTCCAAAGGATCCTAATTCCATTAGGATTATCCTATCAAAACAAACCTTCTCCAATAAAAAAATCCTAAATAGAGCAAATCAAGGGTAAAAATAGTTGGAATCATTGAGTCTAGAAGGCCCTCATCCATTTAATCATGTTTATTTGTTATAACTATCCTATTGACTAAGACGTGGGCACATCTTATGCTTAGATCGCTTTTGGAATTTTCTTTAATAGTCACGTTGACTAAGATGTGGGCATACTCATAACACTTTTGAATTTCTTTTGCACATTATTCTTTTTCCAAAATTTTCTTCTTTTCTTTTCTTTGTTAAATCTCCACTTTCAAACACATTTTGAACTAAATCTCTAATCTACTCCATAAAACACAAAATATATGGTTGTAATCTATAAGCCTTTTATCAATCAAAATATAGAGAATTAATATAAGATATGTCTATTTTATACATGCTATCAGGTTTAGTGATTCCTTCAAAGAATACTTGCCAATATTATTTTAATTTAAGAAATTTTTTTATTAATATGCTTTTGTGGTCATAATGACAATCAAAGTGAGGAATTGTTGGTTAAACGAAGTTTTTTGTTGCCATTGTTATTGCATAATATTGGTTATATTGCTACAATATAAATTAAAACATCATTGTATTTTTAAGTAATTAAAACATAATAGGATCCTTTTCTTTCAAATAAGAAGGTTGCTGCATAAAATTTATTTCTAAGTAATTATCCTATAGATCCTATGTCTATTTATATGAAGTAGAAATCATGAAATGAAGGAGATTATTATTTGTACAAATGGTACTTCGAACTTTGAACAAACCTAAAGAAATTAACAATACTTCTTTATCTTTTAAGTTATTCTACTGTATCAGTTGCTCAAGATCTTTGGTCTTTCCTCGTACCTAATAAAAAAATGGGATCACTTATTGTGGACTTGCTGAGATAATTCTGATCTAGTTCATGACCTTTAGAAGTAGAATGCTCTGGTGGATTTGTTGAGAATGATTCTGATCTAATTCATGGCCTATTAGAAGTAGAAGGAGCTCTGGTGGGATCCTCATAGAAAAAAAATGATTGTAGTTGATTTGATAATGATCCAGTGACATTGCTTCTTTAGCCTGAACCAAGGAGTCCGTTAGATATGCTACAAAATGGATCTTGTTATGTTCTTGATTAAAGATTTCTGTATGAAAAATACGAATCAAATTTTGAAGAAGGAAAAGGAAAAGGGCGTTGTTTTGCATCCTTATTGAATAAAAACCACCTTCATCTTCACTTTCCATATAGTGAAATCATTCTATTTGTTGAAATTCTCAATATTGAACCTGTCAAGAGATATATTGATAATAAAACCTATGCTTTAATACAAATTGTCATGCAAACTAAAGCAATATAAGAAAAAAAATAAACTAAACAAAATACAAAAAAAATGTGATTTAGCCAATTATGTAAGGAGATAGATTTATTTTATTAATGTGAGAAAGATGATACAAGGACAATAGATGATGACATCTGTTACAATCTTCCAAAGGCTCTATCTTATAAAGTCTTTATCAAGGTACTTATAACCTAAAGTTACGTATAAGAAGTTTATGTATAGTAAAATTTTATTTCCACAAATGCCTAAGGTCAGTGAACTTCTATTTCCACATATGCTATTATCAATGAACTTCTATTTCTGCAAAAATGCAAGGCATATTTCACAATGAATAATTTTACAATATAACTATTAATGGGTGAGGAGGGAAAGAAATTTAATAAAATAAGGAGCTATGGATTAGGTATATTGAAGTACAACTGGCGTAGTTCTTTGTAATCAAGTATCTAGGAAGATTATTCAATTTCATGTATGTATTTTATTTTACTTTTAAAAGGGGTTTATATGTTGTTTATAAGCCTATCATATAGGTTAATAGCTATCACTTAGAAAGAAAAACATGAAGAGCAAATGTTATCAATCATTTGGTCTATAACAATATGCCTCCAATCATATGGGTTGTAGTTAAATTTGAGAATAAAGTATTAGAAATAATTTTTTAAATGTTCATAATAAGACGTTGAACACTACAAGAATCTTAATTAAAATTTCATTCTTTATTGATAAACGGTAAACTTTTAGTTTGTCTATCATATGAAGATTAATTTTATATTTTCTCTTGATAACTTATGAAGATTAATTTTATATTTTCTCTCGATAACTTCCATACGTTCTTTTATAGACATTCACTAAGTGTATACATACCTTTAATGTGGTTTCTTTCGATTAAAACATGTCTTTGATGTTGACATGAGTATTGTCAAACATAGATATTGTATTAGACATATCAATGCCAATATTCGTGACATACGACAACAAAAGCTATAAAAGATATAGTAAGGAATATGGCAAGTTCATATACCTTCAAGGATTTTCATACGTATATGATTGTTTCATTTTACTGCATATGAATTTCACTACTAACATGCTTATGATTTTGAATTTATATGATTTTTAAGGTATGCTTATTTTGAGTTTTTAACTTGAACGTATACATTAAACAATTGAAAAGAACCAACAAATTGATTCATGACTGTTGGTCAAAATACTATAAACAGATGGTGCAGGCATATGCATAATGATGAACAAAATGTTGCATATTGTTGAGTAATCATTGTAATAGTTTCAATGCATATATAAAAGAGGCTAGGGACAAGCTAATTATCATAATGATTGAAATGATTAAAAGAGCAACGATGAAGAGATTTAACAAGAAAAAGAAGGGGATGGAGAAACATAATGGGTCCATTTGTCCTAAGACTATAAAATCCTTCGATGAGTATAAACAACTTGTTAACAATTGGTTTTTATATTTAATGGTGGAAGACTTTTTAAAGTAAAGCATATGAATTGTCAATAACATGTTCCTGATTCGGGCAATAAGACATTAATATGTAGGAATTGGAATTTAAGTGTCCTTGTCAATATGCTTGTGCTCCAATCAAACATGATGGTAACAAACCAGAAGATTATATGGAATTCATACATAACAAAGAAAATTTTGCCCATGTCAAAATTTTCTAATTCCTAGTGAAGAATTGTGGCCAATCCACAGTAAATATCATGGTTCTAAAATCCATCCACCGCAATGCAAAATAAGATAAAGAAGGCCAAAAAATGCCAAAAACAAGGAGTTAGAAGAGGAACAAAACTCTTATAGATCTACTCAGAATAGAGTTCAAATTTCATGTAAAAGATGCAAGTACTATGGTTACAATATAAGAACATATTCCAAGAGAATAAATGCTAATGCCTAATAAATCTAAAGTAGACAAAGATTGTAAGTTTTATTTTAATCCCTAACGTTTAGAATAAAACCCTTACATCTATCAACTCTAATTTTTTCATAAATTAGCTTCAATTCAAAGAAAAATTTCCCTAATAAAACACAAATTAATAAAATTCATGTTACAATCTTCCGATACTTCATATAAAAACCTAAAGATCTATAACTTTGATTAGTTTTTGAACTTTAGCTTCTTAGAAGATCTATTCCCCCACCCTCCTAAACATTTTAGCTTTCTACACTTACAACCTAAAATGTTCAGGAGACTAGGACAAATTTTAACACTTCAAAAAGGGTAATAAGTCACCTACGACCTTAGTCACCTCCCATCGTCAGATTTCAGCTAAAAAATAAAGACAGAAATTGTGAATACTTGACAAAGAGATTGGGGTAAATATTTTGGCCAGAATGAGCTAACATTCACAAACAAATTGATCCATATCGAGTTGGATAACTCAGATTAAAGTTCATGAACATTAGTTGTAGTCTGGGTTGAGTTAAGCATTTCGATAAGCTGACACATTGCCATAAGAACAAAAAAATCCAGTTAAAGTGTCTCACTTTAGTTATGTGAAATTATCTGTTAACGAGAAAGAAATATTTTGAAAAAAATGAAAACTAAAACTTTTTAAAAAAGATTTTAAAGATTAGAAACTCTTAAGTTTACTTGTAGGAAAGGTCGAAAACGAACGAACATTAAGAACGTTTTAAGGGACTAGTGGCAAAAACTCCATATTTCTCTTGGGCAAAAAGCGCAATGATTGAATCTACATGAAATGTAGTCAATTTGTGATTTTGCCAAAAGAAGTAAACGCTCAATGGATACATTTCAGCATCAGTCCAGTATTTACTCAAAATGGATGTAAAATATCTCCATAAGAAATTGACCTCGCCATATTATTCCTATTTGTTTTGAGTTCCCAATTGTTTACATCACTCCATCAGTTACAGTAATACAAAGATATCCATCAATCCGGTATCATCTAGCTTGAAGTCCAATTCATACAAATGAATAGAAAAATAACCAAGCTAGAGTCCAAATGCTTGGTCGGAAGATGAAATAACTAAGACTTTTTGATCTACCAATTCATCACAAGCTTCATTTGCTGACACCTACTTATCAGTTCACCCATTGCTATTGTAATGAAAGATTCACCCAACCACACTGCCCTTTTGAGTTTAGGTTCAGAAAGAAAAACTCGGACTGGTCAAGAGGGGCTTATCAAAGTCAACTAAGCAAAGCAAAACCTTTGTACCTAAAGCTCAAGTGCTGCCGACAAAGCATACAAAAACGAAGTAGGTTAGCGGGCAGGTCAGCTTATCAATCAGAATGAAAGGTTCTGCTATCCAAAAAGCATAAAACCAACAAAAGTATTATACTACTGGTAAGAGTCTCTCAATTGTAACTCAATTAGCTCGAGTTAGTAGTTTAAGTTAGCTGACTTACATTTTTTCACATGATAAAGAGTAAAAGTCTAGTTGGATCAGAATTCTTAGGAGTCTCCTCAGAAAGAACATTCTCTTTTAAGACCAAGAGCAAAGAAGAATCCATCACAGATAGGAAACTTAGACATAAGGTTCAGCTGACTCGTCCTCAAGTTTGACAGCCCTCCATAACTAGGGCTCTATAAAGCAATAAGCTATAAGACCTGATCGATTTTATTTGCTCATGGAATAACCCAAACAAAAGGAAACTAATTAACCAGTAGATGAAGGACATCATATACCAATTTAAGAAGGTAATAAACTGGGAAAGGGTTGTAAAAGCTAGGAAACTAGCAATGTCCGTTACAATTAATCCCTATTACGCACAACCGAATCCAACATATGCAAACTTAATCTAGGTCGTGCTTATGTGTAGTCCAGTACATACAAGGGAATTAATGAGTTATGCTAAAAATGATCCATCTAAATCACTGATAGTTTAAAATGTTCAACAATAACATGAAATACATCTCCATATAATCCTGATGCCTATCTTCTGTACTAAACCACCTTTTTACTTGAGACATATACAGCTAGTTGCCTTTCTTCCCCATATGTAGATGGCACAAACAAAATAACATTCACATCTAACACAATGCAGCATACGAATAATAGTAGTTTTGAAAAGGCATCAAAGTTCAGATCTAAATGAAGGTCCACGCACCAATTTTGCTGAGAAGACTTACACCAACATTTTGAGAATGTCATGGACCAGATACGGTAACGCACGGGACTCCCATGTATAAAGATTCACAAGTTCTAGTTGTAGTTAAAATCCAGCTAACAAATTTTGACACAAAAAAGAGCAGATAAGGAAAACCAAACATGAAAATGTGAACAAATCCCAAATTCATCAAAAACAAAGACGAATATTATGCTAGAAATATACAACTAACTAATGACCTTGAACAACGGAATCATGATACGGACTAAAAAGCTCGTTATTTCTTAATAAAAAGGCAAAAAAAAGGAGACTTTACATCAAACGATCAACTATCATCAGAAACAAAAAGCATCTCAAACATTTGCTAACAAATAATATTGGGTAACTGATGAGAGAGTCAAAAGTCATAACAACGACCATTTCGTTCCCAATCGCCGTAGCGAGTGGGCTCTGGGCCCCGTGGACCGCCTACCTCGCCAGTGTCTTTGTTCACGAGATCTTCTTCGTTTTCTTGTTCTTCTTCGTTACGCTTCTCTCCGGTTTCCACTTGAGGTTTTGGATTCAGGGAATCTTTTTCAAGCTGTTGTTTTTTCAGGGTTTCCTCTTGAAGCTGAGTCGATGAGCTTAGGAGTCGAGTTGATGACCAGTTGGGACCGGTCAGAATTGCCGACTGGGTGCTGGGAAATTTGGGGAGTGATGAAAATAGACGGCATAGATTGTTTCTCGCCATTTTCACCGCCCTCCTACTGAACTATGTGATGATAGTAATGAAGCTTTATTTATTATTTCTTAAAAGTTTCTGATTTACTTGCCCATTTATTTACTTTGCGGAAAGAGTTAAAATAAATGAAACTGTATTAATATTAATAAAAGTTAAATATGAAATAAGAGGATTAATTTCTTTTATTTCTTATTTTAAATGCCAAAAATGTTAATGAAGTTGACTCATCTCCATCCTTAGTTTGATATCATATAAATTTTAAATTGATAATTGTTACCAACGTTGAGATAGTTCTAAACAAAATTTTCCCTAATTTACTCAATGAGCAAAGAAGAAGACGATGACTAGTACTAAAAATTTAAATTAAGTATAAAAATTCACCTTTATGTTAAATAGTTTGGGATAAAATGTATTCGTATTTTTTTATTATTTTTATTGAAATTGCTTTCTTAAATATTGCTAAGAAACAAGTTATTAAATGGAGAATTTTTGACACAATAAATATTTATATAAAAATAAAAAAATGAAATATGATAAATAACTAATTTTATGGTTGAGAAAAATATAATGCTTTTCATACTACACATATATTAAAAAAGGGTCAAATATACTATTTAAATATTAATATATGACATCGTAAAAATCATCATAAGACTCGAGCTTAAAACTTAAGATCTTATTAAAATATCACTTCACTTACATCTATATTTGGAGACTTTTCAGGGTTTAATTTGTTGAATTTATTATTAACATGCTAATTTTTTAAAATTAAAGAATTTTATTGTCAGACACAAGTCAGAAATTTTCAAAGGAATAATCCAAAATAAAATCATTTATGCAAATCAATAAACTAAGCTAATACAATTAGTTGCTGCATATGAGCTTAGCAAGAAAAATGTTCATAATTAGCACCAAGGTCAACAAGAGCTTGACTTCTAAGTTCCATCTTAACTTCATATTATGAAAAAGTGAGAGAATTGCTCCACATGTAGGGACCAACTCCTAATATGAAGAATATTTCTATAACTTGAACTTTGCTTGGCAAGATTAGTTCTTGAAAATTTGTTGACTTCTCTCCTAATATATACTATAAACAAAGTAGCTTAGTAATGAGTTTAGCATTATCCTTATTTATGTGTGATAAGATGGAAACCCAATAGATCACACTCGTCCACTCTATGACTTGGTAGTTAAGGTTGCATATCCTCAGGATGTCCTTCTGTAGGTGGTTAGAGAATAGACATTCAAAGAACAAATGGCCATTAGATTCTAGAAATACCAAACATAGTATACAACTGTGCCTAGGAAGGGAAAATAAGACACATCTGAACTAGTTCATTGTGGCAAGTTTTTCCTCAACAATAAGCCAAAATAAAAAAAAGAGTTTAAGGAAAAGAAGTTTGTTCAATACTAAAGGAAACCAGTTGGCTTTGGGAGCCAAAACTCTAAACACATCCATACATGTCCTATTGGTAAGGTTGTTTGACAAGTTCCTCAACCATAAGGCTTTATCCTCTTGACTAAGATTAGGAGAGTAAGGAGGAAAGTAGTTGTAAAGCCTTAATATATACCCTACAAGCATTATAGTACATCTAGGATATATTAAAAAGTAAACATAAAGAATTAAGTGTATCTAAGTATAGTAAGGGACATAATGGTAATTAATTTAAAAGACAAGGGTAAATTTGTAATTTCTTCATTTAGGCATGAACATGAATGATTATATTGAAGTTACGTACAAGATATGATATACACAAGAAGGGGGGTTGAATTGTGTATTCTTTTCGCGAATACAAAATCTTTAATATTTCTGATAAGAACTTCTCTAACTTGTTAAAAAACTAAAGAGAATAAGTTTGAGGGATAGAAGATAGACACTGCGATTTTATACTGGTTCACCCCAAATCGTGAGTTACGTCCAATCCTCAGAATTCTTCTGAGTATTCACTATACTTCAACAAATTACAAGTATTCTTTCTTTCTTCTCAAGCCTCTTCAGGTCTCTTACACCAAGTATTCTTTTCAACTATTTTAGCCTCTTCAGGCTTTTAGCCTTTTCTTTCTCTCACTAGAAAGATATTGTGAGCTATTGTTACAGTAGTTTAGCTCTCCAGTATCGCACTACAAATTTTTTTCAAGTATACACTTGAATGCTCAAAAGTTGTAGGATCAAAAGTTTCTCGAAAAGTTATTTAATCTTCGACTACGACTATTATTTATAGTCTAAGTCTCCAACTGCTTCTTTGAATCTTGATAACCGCTTCTTAAGTCTTGATAACCGCTTCTTGATTCTTGACAATTGCTATTTAGTTGAGTTCTGTAACTAACTCCAAATAACTAACTGCCCGACGTTCTAGCGTATCTTCTGCTTTGTATCGTCTGTGTTTTCTTCTGTATCTTTACTTCTTCTGTGTTTCTACTTCTTATGTATTTCACTTCTTCTATATTTTTCTTTTGTGTTTCTACTTCTTTTATATTTCTCTTCTTCTGTGTTTTTCTTCTGTGTTTCTACTTCTTCTGTATTTCACTTCTTCTGTGTTTCTACTTCTTCTGTATTTCTCTTCTTCTGCACACTTAACACACTCATCAAACTAGTTCATTTATTTCTAACATTATTATTATTTGATTGTCATCAAAATTAATTATCGTAAAGTCCTTCTAACTTAACAATCTCCCCCTTTGTGATGATAACAAATAATCATAATTTAGAAAGATAAAAGTGAATGAACTATTTTTATTCAAATAATGAATAACGAATTGGAACAAAATACACATATACTATCTTCTTTTCTTTCTTCTGCTTTTCTTTCTTCAGCTTCTGTTCTTCTCCCCTATACTTTTCTACTTTCTTCTACCTTCTATTTTTCTCCCTCTTGCTTTTGTTCTTCTTCCACTATTTATTATTAATCAAAAAGGTTTTCTCAGATGCTGCATGATTTCAAAAAACATTCGTTGGATGTCAGTCCTGATTAACTTGAGGTCTTCTTCTACTGTCACCCGAAGATAAGCTACTTCCTTATGTAGATCACCAACGGAGTCCTTCAAATCATCAACCTTAGTATGAATTTCTTCAATCTCCTTCACTAAGCCTTCCTGACTCCACTGCTGAGAGTGACTACCTTCTTCCATCCCAATTGTAGGAACCCGTTGAGGTGCACTTGATGGATAGAAGTTTGGTTCAGCATATGTTTTTGAAGGTAACACATATAGTTCAATAATTTTCAAAACAGGAGGTTTGATCACTTGTTTTCCTTCTGGGAGATCAAGGTCATCAGGTTTTGGTAGTTTTGGTATTGGTTTGCCAAGAAGGTAAAGGACATCTTTCATTGATGGTATAGAACTCAAAGGTCTAAGGTGGATAAGTAGGTTCATAAAGGTTTCTCAGTTGAAACTGATACCTCCGACCATGATAGTTCTGAATCGTCCTTTAGTCACCCTTCCAACTACCTGAGAGGTTACGTCTGTGGAGAAGCGTCCACAATGACTTCATTATGCCTTTGAAATGTGGTGTGAAACATAGATGCCTCTTGGTTGTTCTGCATTGCATGCATCATCTATGCTTCTCACAGCTTCTTATATCTGCTCATCTGTAAGGTCACCTATTTCCCATCAGGGTACATCTTCTGTTTCCCTTTTTCTACATTATGTACAATGTTTACAGCTCTAGGTTGCACATCAGGTACAATCTTGATCAATGTTCTATCTATAGCTGGGTAGATGGTATATCGATCCTTTGTCATCTTCAATGGATATGGTTCTGATTTTTCGTCTCTCAGAATCACATATAATCTTTTCTCTTCATGATTTAGAAGATTTATAGACCAATTATTGACTAAGATAGGTTCAACTTGTACCTTGATTATCCTTTTCATAGGTTCTCTTATTATGATTGAGCTTCTGCTTCTTACAGGTACCATTTCTTCTATCACCTTCATTTTTAAGTCCTCTTTTCTGATAGGACTATGAGAATCAACTGATTTTTCCTTCTGATTAACACCAGTTGAAGTACTCTCTTTCTGACTGGACTTTAACTTCTTATTTTCTTCTACCAGTCTAGAAGGTGGTTGTTGTTAGGGTCTCTTCTTCTCAAACTCCAACTTCCTCTTAATCTCGGTCTCTTTTGTTGACTTTGGTTGCTGTTGTTGCAAGATTGAGATCAAAGACCTAGTAGCTTGAGGTGCTTTTCCTACCTTCTCAGAATCTTCACCAGGAATGAATTCTTTTCCTCTCTTCTACTCTTTTTGTCAAAGAGTTAGTAACCTTGGTGATCTTCTTGATTTCTTAACTTGCTCAGCATCAAGTGTCTCTCCTTTTCTTTTCAACGACACTTGTTTCTCAGATAGATTCACTTGACTTTTTTCTTTTAGTAAAATCGTCTTATCTTTAACTGCTACCTCAGACGATTTATTTTTCTTTCCTTCTGTAACCATTCTTTTTTAGGGTTGAGGTTTCTTCCTCTCTGTGGGAGTAACATTTCCACTACGTTTAATTGTGTGCTCCCCCTCAGTCCTTGCTTTCTCCATAAAAATTGTCTCCTCCTTTTCTTGGGTTTTCAATCCCATTCTACATATAGTAGACACATTAATAATGCTTTTGATATTCATTTTCACCCTGTTTTCTCTTTCCAGAAGAATTCCAGAATCTCTAAAGACTCTTGTTAACATCATGTCATAGGGTAACTTTGTCTTCATCATATACCCCAAAATTAAGTGTGGAAGATTTATTGGCTGATGGATGAGAAGATAGAACAGGCATTGTTCATCAATGTTTGTGACATCATTCTTCGATCCTGTTCTTAGTAGAATATAGTGAAAGAGTATTATATGTAGAACCCTAGCCTTCGGAACAAGATTTGCCGCCTTCTTGTCCTTTGGGTCACTATATCCATATAATTGTTGATTGACATGAGTCTTCTCTACAAGGCTTTCAGTCATCCATCTAGTGTTCTGAGACACCTCTGCTCTAACGCATGGACATCCGTTGACCTTGTTGATTATCTCCAATGTCACAACAACTGACAATCTATCAACCATTAATACTACAGTATCATCTACTACTTTCATATTCTTCCAAAACTCATAAACTTCATTCAGATAAACTACTTCACGAACATGAAAAAAGTTCTTCCATCTCGCTGCATCAACTTTTGATTCAATGTCCATCTGATTCTTCTTCAAGGAGTCGAAATCAACGAGTCTTCTATAAATCATAGCCTGATCCATTATAATCTATAGACAGTAGGAACTTTCTCAAAGTAATGAGATTAGTTTCTCAAGATGAGAATGTAAACGAAAGGGTTTGAAATTAGGAGTAATGAACTGTTTTGTTTGAGAGCTTTTGCAATAGTCGGTTTCAGAGGATTTCAAGAGTATTCTAAAGTCGGTGATGTTATGAACCTTTTAAGAGGATTTCTCTTTTATACTACCATCTCAAAAGTTACCGTCTGTAACTTACAGTTACTGTGCTTTTAAAAACTTACGACTTTTTATCATCCTTCTGTAAAAATCCTCTAGGTCATGACGTGTTAGACGATTTATCACTCAACACTACCATATTCAAGTTTCGTTTGATTTCTTTGAATCTTTCTTCATTTAAGGGCTTAGTGAATATATCTACCCATTAATGTTTCATCTTAACAAACTGTAGACTAATAATTCCCCTCTGTACATAGTATCGCAGAAAATGATGCCTAACTTCGATATGCTTTCCCTTGAGTGTTGTATTGGATTCTTCGATAGGTTGATAGCACTTGTATTGTCATAGAAGATTGGGATTTGTTCTTCTTTTATTGAATAATCTTTTAACTAATACTTAATCCATAACGTCTGTGAGCAACAACTTGCAGCTGACATGTATTCAACTTCTGCAATAGATAAGGCAATTGAGCTTTGCCTCTTACTAGACCATGAAACTAGATTATGGCCAAGAAAGTGATAGCCTCCACTTGTACTCTT
>JANQBM010000004.1:28029869-28047406 GCA_025594535.1 Erythroxylum domingense
AAGAATGTCATGAATGCATGTACTTTTCATGTGCAACAATCACTGTTCACTAATGCATGAGCATGAGATGTGTTTTCATAATTTCTCCAATTAATCTCTCGTGTACCCGTTTGTATAATTCAACCCGTTATCTGGAAACGGGATGTTACAAGGAGATCTAGTAACTACCACACATAAACACTAACAAACATTTAAAGATTAAGAAATAACTAAAAGAAATTATTACAAAAAAATATATACAAAAAAACCAATTAAAATCAAAAACAAAAATTAAACCACCATATTCTCTAGCATGGACACCAAAATTTGACAGTGCGTGTCAATTGCATCGTAAAATTTACTTAACTTTGTACACTAAAAATTTGTAGTGGTGGCAAGTCGTAATCGTATCCACAGGGAATGTTCAGTTGATTTTTGCAATGACAATAATTGATGTTAAGGAAATAAAGGGGGTGTTTTAAGTTGATGCAATCGAGAAAACAAAATAAAAATAAACTAATGCAAGCAATTTATAGCAAACAGTCAAAAGCAATAAAGTGTTGAATGTGTGTAAAATCTAGGTCTTGGATCAATCTCGACCTAGACATGATTAAACATTTCTCATTGTTATAATGCTTTCACATTTCTCCTAGAACTATTGATCATAGGATAATAATAAGTTCTGCTAATCAAGGCTTTCCTTTAGTTTGTGTTTAATTAGAACGAGCTCTTTAGTTAAACCTAACTACCTAATAACCTAGAACATGCTCTCTAGATTTAATTGGGTTGCCACATTACGAAATGGAAAATAGATCAATATAAGTAGTAAGCTCACAAGCTCGGGTTATCTAACCTAAGTTACATTGTTCTTAATGATTCAAGGTCATTAGTAGCTACAAAATAATCTCAAACATAATGATTACGGATTGTATTAAAGATTCTAGCAATGGGTTCGTAATAAAACAATCCTGTGAACGTATTAAGATCATCTTTACAATACCTAAATCATTCAACATGGAACAATGAGAACAATCCTTCAAAGAGAGATTCAACATTTTAAAAAAATAAAATATGCTTAAACATGGCTCTAGGCGTCGATTTCACCTTCCAACGGGTGTCAGGAAGCTTAGCCTTCCATAGCCTCCACGGGCTTTCAAGAATGTTATCCCTCTTGTTTCTGCCATCACCACATTCTATTTATACTAAAAAAATAGGTTTTGAGGTGGATAGGTGTAAAATGTCATGGGCGTGACTTTGAGAAATGGCCTCAATGTTGTCATAGGTGTGACTATGGTGGTTACAACCATGACAACACGGTCATGGGTGTGAGAGATGATTCATGGCTATGACTTATTTGTCATGGCCTTGAGCTATTAGTTATGGCCTTTCCTCTTAATCTCTTTGGCATTTTCTTGTCTCCTTTTTCTCTAATCCTTCTCCTTATTGCTCCATGCAGACAATTGAATGTGAATCTCAAGAAGAAATGCTTTCAACTCACTTTAACTATTATGCTTCGAAATTGTACCTAAACCAAATATGAACTAAAGTGAATGTCTTAAATATTTGAAAGCATTAATCACTAAGTGTCATGGATTAAATGTATTAACAATTAAGCAAATATCAAGAATATGGTGAATTAAAAATTATCCAATGAACAAATAGGTAGTTTTCCTAGTCATAATGAAACAAATCCTAACGAATTTGGAATGGCAATCGCCTATATTAGCAAGATGAGCTCTCAAAAGAAGAAGAGGAAGATGAAGCAAGTATTATAGATAAATTAATGGAACTCCTCGTTGACATAAAAGCTGAGCCATGTGAATTCAAGAGTGAAAAAAGGGTGAGGGTTGGCTTCATGAATGGGGTGAGATTCTAAAAAGTGCTTTCAAAAGAAGAAGAAGAAGTCTCCATCCAAAAAGAAAAGGTAGACGAGTGATAGAAGGTAATTGAAGAAGATGAGCTAGAAACCTCTATCCAGGAAGAAGAAGAAGAGTTGATAGAGGTGGTTGAGGAAGAATTGGCAGAGGAACTAAGTAAAGAAACTACTGATGATGTGACACTTTAATACCCCCTAACAGGATATAAGGATGAGACAAAACAGACCTAGATAATCTGACAAATTCCCAAAGATAGGACAAACATACATCGCAATTCATACAATTACCCGTGTTAATAAATATAAATGTCACAAATTACACATATCATATCCATACATTGAAAATCTCATCATAAGTCATGATTATTACAGGCCATTTACAGATTGAAATCTTCATAAATCTTACAAGCATTTACTACAAAATTCCTTATTAATATTTATGATTACAACACAATGTTTAGATACAAAATTTTTTCCCAAATGTTAGACATCCTTCTTTGGCCATTGCAGTTGTCCCAACCTTAACCTCATGTATCAAGACCTACACGGAAGAAAAACCACCATGCTAAGCATATAGATTAGTAGGGAATAATGATGTAAGATGGTGACTACTCACAACAGTTGCCTAACATCCACATGCACATGATTCCTGACAGTTAAGTGATGGAAAATACATTATAAAATAAAATTCATGAAATGAATTAATACATATAACAATATTTTAAATGAAATTCATAGATTATTTAGAATATAATTTTTCCTCAGAATAGAACAAATATCATAACATGTATAGAATTGCCTGCTAATTTCTTCAGACGTGGGTAACGGGAACAAAACAGAAGATACTTATAAATGGTATCTAAAGAAGAGGCAATAGCCTCTAAAATAGAAGAGACATAACTCTCTAAAATTGAAGACACCGTAGTGTCTCAGAACAGAAACAACTGCAGACCCTTCTAGGCATGCCTATTTACCCACAACTAAGACTTGGCAGGTTAAAACTAATCATCAAAGCATTATAATTAGATTTCAAAATCACATTATAGAGTAACAAATTCTTAACATACAAACTAATCCCTTTTTGCTTGCATTATAATTTGAAAATGTTTATCGGTCTAAATCTTATTTAATATACTTTATAATCATATTCCTTTTCAATAATATAAAGATGGAATCATCAAGGTACATACAAATTATATGCATGATAAGTCTCATATTTCCCTTATAAATGGGTTTGTTAAGTTTCATTGACATCCAAAAGGGTTTAGATGAAGTTTGGTAGCATTCGGGTGAGGAAAATTCATGTTTAGGTTTAAATTAGGTTAGTTAAAAGCACACTCGTTGAGTTTTCTTCTTGAGATTCACACTCAATTTTCTTCATAGAATAAGAAGGAGAAAGATTAGAGCAAGAGAAGGTAAGAAAATGCCAAGGAAGACGAAGAGTAAAGGCCATGACCAATAGCTCATGACCATGACAAATAAGTCGCGGTTGTGACACTCATCTCTCACCTATAACCCTCACGCCCACAGCCTTACATGGCCAATTTCTAGCTTTTCTCAAAATAGGTTTCTAGGTTTGTTTTGTATGGCCATTTTGGCCTAGAAATTGCAATTTTCAGGCAAAATGATCTCTAGAAAAACGTTCCTATGTTTCTTAATTTTCTAATGACATAAGTTTCATATAATTGAGTTAAGTATTCCTAGAGTTATACCCAAAACACTACAAGCTATTCTAAAATAGGGACAATACCTAGAATTAAAAAATTTTAGAGGCAGAATCAAATATCGTTCCTTCATAAAAATTTTAGGCCTATGTATCTAGTTTAATCTTAAATTTAAGTTATCTAATTTAGAGGTCCACAGGCCAAGATATGGCCAAATTACAGAAGCCTATTTAGTGAACCTATCTATTCAGCTAGGTACACATCCCAAATCAACTAACTTCAGTCTTATCATATAAGAGTAAAGCAAAAACACTTCCAATTTAACAAAAACCATCCAATTTGCTTATGGAATACTTCTTTTTAAAATTCCCCTCACATTACACTTACAAATTCAAGCAAACATAAAAAATTCCCATACTTTTTAAAAGAGTGATCAAAACCCTTTTTCTTCACTTCACTTGCTTCCCTTTGCCTTTGTCTTTGGTCTTCTCCTCCTTTACACATAACAAACACATTCAAAACCCATCTTTAACAATTACATACACATAACAAAACCTTAGATGAAGAGGAGGTGAGGAAAGAGTTAATCTCCATAACATGAAATTAACTTACCTTAGACTTCAAATTTACCAATATCTTATGTTTCTTTCAAAATCCCCTTAGAGATCAAATTTAGTATGAATTTTGACGTAAAGAGGAGATCAAAATTCTAAATATTTTAGTGTTAGGCCAGCATCCTCTCATCCTCTTCATATTATATGTAAATCTTATGGTGTGTGGAATGGAAAATGGTTAATTCCCATTGGTTCCTACTATTCAATTTTCATTAATTACAATTGATTACACCTTTTCCTTATTCCATGTAATTGTACGCCATCTTGATTCATTTAGCATTTTAGCCTATGATTAATTTATATTTATGCATGCATAACACAATTAATGCAAATTATCAAATTACCCCCAACAATTTCGCTAATATTGATTGTGTTTCATACTATTCACTCACTTTCATAATTGTTAACACCCATTACAAATACTTTCTTAGACATGACACATTCCTACTAGGGTGTAGTTTGAGACCTCACATTTCTCTCCCCCTTACAAGAATTTCTTCCTCGAAATTCATACCTAAAGAGAATAATTGCAAATAATGAGCCTTCATAGTCGATTATAGTTCCCATGTAGCTTCCTCAAGTCCATGGTATTTTCAAAGTACTTTCACCAGAGGTATTTGTTTATTTATAAGCTGTTGGACTTCTCTGGTTAATATAGACACAAGTCCTTCCTTATAAGAAAAATCTGGTAATATTTGAATTTTTTTGGTAGGAACCTCATGTATATTATCAAACTGATATCTTCTCAACATAGAAACATGAAACTCATCGTGCAACTTGGCCAATTCTTCAGGAAGAGCTAACTTATAAGCTATTAGTCCGATTCTCTTAAGAATCTCATAAGGACCAATGTAGTGTGGGCTAAGCTTATCATTTTTTCCCAAACTGAATTGTTTTTTTATGGTGATACTTTCAAAAATACCTTATCTCCTTCTTGATACTTAATATCTTTCCTTTTTAAGTTAGCATACGATTTCTTCCTATCGTTGGCAGCTTTTAATCTCTGTTGAATAATTTGAACTTTTTCTTTAGTATCTTTTACAATATTAGGCTCTATCATCTTGTTTTCACTTAATTCAGTTCCACAAACTAGAGTTTTACACTTCCTACCATATAGTGCTTCATAAGGTGCCGTGCTAATACTAGTATGATAATTGTTGTTATAAGCAAACTCCATCAGAGAAATATATTTATCCTAACTTTTAGGGAATTATAACACATAGCCCCGAAGAATATCTTCCAATACCTAAATAAACCATTTAGATTTTCCATCTTTCTGGGGGTGGAAAGCGACACTAAAATTGAATAGGGTGCCTAAATTTGTTTTCAGACTTTTCCAGAATCTCGAACTAAATCAAGGATCACGATAAAAAAAAGACAATGGTCCGTATGCAATCTCACTATCTCATTCACATATATATCTACCAGCTTATCCATCAGATAGTCAGAATGAACGAGTATAAAATGATCAGACTTGGTGAACTTATCCACCATCACCCATACAACACTATACTTCCTTCGAATGGGAGGAAGCCTAGTCCTAAAATTCATGGTAATTTTATCCCATTTCCAATGGGGAATTAGAATAGGATTCAACAAACCAGATGGAACCTGGTGCTTAGCTTTACTATACGGAGCAAATGGAACCTAGTGCTCAGCTTTAACATGCTGACATGTCAAACATTTGGATACATAATCTACAACATCACGTTTTATAACAGACCACCAATAATGTTGCTTCAGATCTTGATACATTTTATTTTATTTCCACCAGGATGTATTATGAAGACAAAATTATAGGCCTTATGTAATAGCCTCTTCTTCAATTCATCACTAGTTAGTACACATGACTGATCTGTGTAATATAGATCACCATCTCCTTTCACAGAAAAGTCAGGTTGTGTGCCTTCCTGAGTTGCCAAGATAAGTTATTGTAACTTATCATCAAATTTCTGAGCATGAGTGACCTCTTATCTCAAATTAGGCATATTTTTTAATTGAGTTATTAAAGCCCCATCAAATGCAATTCTCCACTCACCCTGCTGCACTGACAATGCCAAAATGATCTTCTGATTTAAGACATTAGCTACCACATTAGCCTTACTAGGATGATAGTCCATAATATAGTCATATTCTTTAAACAGTTCCAACCAACATCGTTGTCTCATATGAAGTTCTTTCTAAGTAAACAGTTATTTCAGAATTTATGATAAGTGAAAATCCTTCACTTTTTACCATACAAGTAATACTGCTAAATTTTCAAAGCAAACATTACTGTTGCAAGCTTAAGATCATGTGTAAGATAGTTATGTTCGTGGAATTCGAACCAATATACTAATTTTTGATAACGATAAGTTTCTAACTGAATTCCACTGTCTTTGCATTCATTATCACTTCCTATTTCTTTAATTTTTTAATTTTTATTTTCTTTTTATTAAAAATCTAAAATCAATCCTTAGGCTAGATAATAGGGGAAGGGTAATTACTAGTATTTATCATCTTTGTAGGACGGATCTATACTTGTTGATACTAGCTACAGCTATATCATGCACTTGGGTTATTACAATATCAGCTAACTCAAAATAATCTAATCACACAGTCTTTTGTACAACCTTGCATCAGACCATGCATCACCACTTTCTCTGAAAATTGCAAAAGTTCATGGCCACGGTAAAGTGTATGAGGATATCGTCGATTTGTTGTTTTGTGTCATGTTTTGATCTGAATTCTTTTCCTTTAAGTCTGTGAAGGAAATTATCTTTTGTATACACACGTGAGATGAATTAAGTACCAAATATACATCAAAAGCATAAAATATCAAGAAAAATATGTCAAATATGGGTGTAACAATATAGTCAAATATCCATCTATCAAACATCCCCACACTTAAGCTTTTAATAGATAAGACACCTATCGAAGCCAGAAATTTAATTTCCAACATGGCTACAAGCTCTCAATCGTTCAAAATTTGAGAGGATCCCTGACCGTTAAAAGTCCATCAAGCTAGTACTACCGCACTAGAGCAATAGATAGCTAGGTTAACATCTTTAGTAAGACAGACGGATATAAATGGTACTCAACAAGTCAAAGCATACGAAATTTACACAATGGTAAGGAATCCAACTGATATGTGTCCAACCTTACAAGAAACATCCATGGAACAAGTGTGTTTTTGGATGTTCTCTAGGTCAACCATAAAATAAGTATGATCCTAACTACTCTCAAGCACACAATTCAAGATGGAAGAATTCTCAATTCAATAATTATGGATAACAAGGACAACAAGAAAGCTCGTACTAATAACCATTTCAAAGACAAGCTTAACCATCAAGCTCTATACCTTCATTGTAAGAAATAATGAAGACAATGGTTCATAATACAGTTCAGTTTGAAAATATAACCCTACAATTTCAAGAGAAAATAAGAGTTAGTATTCAGAATTTGGAAAATCAAATAAGTCACATAACTACTGCTATTAGCCAATTGGAAAATCATAGTTTAGTTAAACTTCCTTCTCAAGAAATTATGAACCCAAAAGAGAATGCAAGTGCTACCACCTTGAGAAGTAGTAAAGAAATAGAGGCGACACATAAGACTCCTCTTATGGGCGATGATGAAGAATTTGAAAAGGAATTTGAGGTGCCCCTAAAAGAAGACGAAATGGGAACTAAGGTAAACTCTCAATCTCTTGTAATTAAAAATTTTTTCTAATACTTTGCCTCCTTTTCCTTTCAGGTTTGCTAAATAAAAAAAAGGAGCAAGATAAGGTGATTTTGAAAATGTTTACAAAGGTAGAGGTGAATATACCTTTAATTGATGCCATAAAACAAGTTCCAAATTATGCCAAATCTCTGAAGGAATTATGCACTTCTACAAGGAAATTAAGAGGAGATGAGAAAGTGAGTATGGGAGAGAATGTTTCTGCAGTCAGATAAAACAGACTTGCGCCAAAGTGTAAGGATCCAGGTACATTTGCAATTCCCAGCAAAATATATGAAACTAGATTTGAAAAAACAATGTTAGATTTAGAGCTTTGATTAATGTCATGTCGTATTCTATTTATAGTTCTATAAATTTGGGGTCTTTGAAAGAAAAATGTGTCCTAATACAATTAGTAGATAGATCAAATGCTTATCTTGAAGGGGTTCTAGAGGATGTTTTAGTGGAGGTTAACGAATTAGTTTTCTTAGTTATTTTTTATGTATTAAATATAGAGGGAGAACTTTCGAATAACACCAATCCTTTTGGGTTGATCATTCTTGAAAACATCAAAAACAAAGATTGACGAGGTTACAACAATGTTGACTATGGAGTTTAACGGTGAACATGCTATACCCCAGTGATGTTCATTATGTTTTATCGATTGATGTCATTGATTGCTTATCTCCAAAATTTTTGGATATGAAAGGTAGGGATGATTTAGAAGTTGTTCTTTGCATGAGTTTATAAGAAAACACTTTATAGAATTCTAACTTATTTATTATATATAAGATTGAATAAATCGTGCTAGCATTGCAATCATTACAATCAATGCCAAAAAGATATGTACATTTAAAGATTGAATTACTAATATCTCATATGAAATCTCTACCTTCAGTTGTGCAGGCACCTATCATTTAAATGAAGCAATTACTAGAGCACTTGAAGTATTTATTTGAGCAAGAGAAACACTTATGGTGATTATAGCGAAGAATCTAACCAATCTTTAAGAGGAAAGCTTATTCCAATGCTAAAGGAACACATCACAGTTATAGGGTGGACTTATTGTTTTATGCCGTACAGCCAATCACTTTGGTTGTATTTTAGTGACAAAATATCTAAAGTCATTCTTTATCTTGTATATATTTAGATATATATGATAAAGTCCATGGGATAATTGTACATTTCAAATGAAATTATAATGACATTATAATTATGAGATTCATATTTCGTTTATGTATTATCCCTAAATTGTTCTTAGTCATTGTCCTATTAAGATTGGAAATTAATAGAATGTAAAAAGACTAGGACACAGTATGTTTTTTCTTATGAAAGAAGTATTCGATCTCATAAACTAAAGGATAAAGATACTTAAACAAGCGTATAGGTGCTTATTAGAGAACAAGTTCACTGAACAAAATTGACGTGAAAAATCCATTTAGAACATTACTTTTATGTCTATGGAATTATTATTGTGATGATTGTATAAGTAATCCTTTGACTTGAGGTCACTAATGTTATCTTGTATACAGATTCCTATGTTTTGTTATATTTATTATCTATTTAATTATGGATCATTTAATCAGTATTCATTAGATGTAGCATGAACTATATGGAGCTAGTTGAGCGATCAAGATAGGATTCAACTTTAAAGTAATTAGGGAGAATGTTCCATTATTCTTGATTAGTATTGGTTCTAGAAATCCTTGGCTAAGGTGGAATGACATTTTATAAATGGTTTGCAAATTTCATTAATTGAAACGATAGCTAATAAGGAGGAACTCATATGATTAGACTCCAAATAGAGTAGACATTAATTTCACGCTCTATTTCTAATCGGAGCATTGTATAATGGAAGGATTGAATTATACGAAAAAATTATGCACGGAAAGGTTAGTTAAAATCACTTTGATATTTTTAAATATTTGCGAGGTCATGATGCGTTGCTAGACACCAATCTTGATCTGTGATTATAAATTGTTTAATTGGGGAATTAAAGATAAATTAAAGGAGTTTTAATTTATTTAATTCTAACTATTAATTAGAATTATAATTTATAATCATTTTCAACATATTTAAGAACCTAATGGGTCTTACATATAGAATGGGTTGAAGAGAGCAAAGTTATTTTAATCAAGTTGGACTTGATTCTAAAGTTTGAGAAACTTTATGATTAAATATAAGATATGTAATAATTAAGGATCAATATAAGAAGGTGAATCTAATTTGGGCATAATTGGTATTTAATTAAAACTATTTGTAATTCTAGTTAAAGTTTACTTGAAATTAGAATTTAATTTTAATTAAATTAGTAAAACGTCTAAAGATTATTATAAATAGGTTTAAGTTCCATAGAGCTAGCACTTCTTGCTTAATCCTCTATGTAAGAGTTACAAAGTTCTCTTAACCCATTCTGTGGATACCGTTTGAGGTTGGACACTTATACAGCTACATTGGTTAAGGCGAATCAATTTCAAAAATAGTTCGAGGGATTTCAATAAGAAAAGGATCAAGTTTCATAATAAGATATGAATTAAGTTTCTACTTTATTATTTTTTGTGTTAATCATTTTATATAATTAAAGAGATCTTGGTTTTCAGGAAATAAAAGACTACAAAAAACTTTTATAATTATTCTGCTACGGTCGAGATCAGATCCTGTCCCGATTTCCCAACAGGACCATAACTAACATTAAGGGTATTAGCCTTTGGACATTTATGCACCGATTTCTTTCAAAAGAAGGATCCAAACCATCAAGAGAATCACAAAGGAGATTAAATCCTTCGATGATGGAAGTGGTGAAGATGGAGATCTTGAAGTTGCCTATTGTTGGTATAATCTATCCAATTTCGAATAATAAATGGGTAATTCTAGTTCAAGTGGTACCAAAGAAGACTGAGATTGTTGTGGTGAAAAATCATAATAATGAGTTTTTCCCTACAAAAACTCGAAATAGATGTCAAGTATGTATTGATTATATGAAGTTAAATGCTGCTACACATAAGGATCACTTTCCACTTCATTGATCAAATTCTTGAGTGAATTGCGGGATGATCTCACTATTGTTTTCTTGATGGATATTCTGGTTATAACCAAATTTTGATAGCTCCTAAAGATCAAGAGAAGATAACCTTCACATGCCCATCTGATACATTTGCCTATAGAAGAATGCCTTTTGGACTTTGCCATGCCCCGACCACCTTTCAGATATGCATTTTGAATATTTTCTCTGACTATATTAAGCACATCATTGAGGTTTTTATGGATGATTTTACTATATATGGGGATTCATTTGATGCATGCTTCGATAATCTAAATTATATACTTGAAAAGTGTATCATAACTAATCTTGTTCTGAATACCAAAAATTGTCATTTTATGGTTCAACAAGTAATTGGGACATGTAATTTCCGTTAGAGAGATTAAGGTTGATACAGCTAAGGTAGAAATTATGCGAAACTTACACTACCCTATAAATGTGAGGGAGGTTTGTTCTTTTCATCACCAATCATTAAACCACCTAATTGGAGTTAACCTTTTAAGATTATGTGTGATGCTAGCAATTTTGCTATACGTGCTGTCCTCAGTAAAAAAATGTGGTAAGATGACTCATATCATTTACTACGTTTCAAGAACGCTTAGTCCAGCACGATGCAACTACTCCACCATGTAAAAGGAGCTTTTAGCTATTGTGCTTGCTTTAGATAAATTTAGACCTTATTTTCTTGGTTCTAAAGTTATTATATATTTTGATAATACAATATTAAGGTATCTTTTATCAAAGAAGGAAGCGAAGCCAAGGCTTATTAGATGAATTCTCCTACTCCAAGAGTTTGATTTGGAGATCAAAGATAAGAAAGGTGTAGAAAACTCAATTGCGGACCACTTGAGTTAAGTTGTGAAGGAAGAGGATTCGATACCATTGCATGAGCTATTTCCAAATGAGCAATTACTCACACTTCAAGGTAAGGTTCCATAGTAAGCTAATATTGTAAACTATCTAGTGAATCATGAGATACCAAATGATTTGAGTAAATATAAATGGAATATAATAAAGAGTGATTTGAAATATTATATTTGGGATGATCCTCAATTATGGAAGTGCTGTTATGATTAAGTAATTAGGAGATGTGTGCCCGAGTACAAATGCAAATCTATTTTAAAATTTTTCCATTCGTATGTTTGTGGTGGTCATTTGGGCCTAAAAGAACTACTAAGAAAATACTTAAATGTAGTTTTTATTAGACAAATATATTTTGAGATTCTTATATGTTCTACAAGACATATGAAAAATGTTAGAAACAAGGTACTTTATCCCATAGAGATCAAATGCCTTTATCTCCAATCCTTACATGTGAAATTTTTTATATATGGGGCACTGACTTTATAGGACCATTTCCTTCTTTTGATTTTATTTACATTTTATTGGTTGTGGATTATGTTTCTAAATGGGTGGAGGCTAAAGCCATAAGGACTGATGATTCTATATTTTTTGTAAAATTTGTCAAGTCTAACATTTTTCTAGGTTTAAAACACCGCTAGCAATAATTAGCGACATGGGTACTATTTTTGCAATCTATTAGTGATAAATATTTTAAAGAAGTACCATGTCACTCATAAGGTTGCTACGACCTACCATCCATAGACAAACAGGTAATCAAAAGTGTCAAATAGAGAAATTAACTCAATCCTTGAGCAAATGGTGAGCCTAAACCATAAAGATTGGAGCCAAAGACTTGATGTTGCTCTTTGGGCATATAGAACTACATATAAAACCCCAATTGACATGTCTCCCTACAGATTACTTTATGGAAAGCCTTGTCATCTTTTTGTAGAAATTGAGCACAAAACTTTTTAGGCAGTCAAACAATGCAATATGAAGATGGATAAGGTGAATGAACAAAGGAAATTGCAACTGCAAGAATTGGAAGAGCTTAGGCTTGACTCTTATGAGAATGCAAAAATTCACAAGTAAAAGACAAAGCTATTTGATGATAAGATGATTGCTCAAAAGAATTTTGTCGTTGGACAAAAATTGCTAATGTATTTTCATATAGCGCAGTTGAAAGTAAAAGCTTATAGAAGAATAAACAGTTCAAGGTCAATGGTCATTGATTGAAACCCTTCTATGAAGGATTCTAAGTGGAAAATGTGCAAGTGATAGGGTTAGAAAACCTTCATTATAAAGATTGAACGACATTTGGGTCAAGCCAATTACATGAAACAAAGGCGCTACTTTGGAGCCAACACAAGGGAAGTTTATTTCTTTTCATTTACTTTCTTGCATTTGTTATTTATGTTAAATGCTCCATTTCTTATATTTAATGTTACATTGGGGACAATGTGAGTGTTAAGTGTGATGGTGGGAATCTTAGTTTTCATACACATTTTTGAGCTTGTTTGTTGCTTTTGTGTGGTTTTTTTTAAGTCTCATAAAAAATAAACAAACAAACAAACATTCTATCTTTTTCTATTACTTTTAAGAACATATAATCATAATTAGACAGCGAATTGACTAAAAAAATTTATGGCAACTTAGCATGTACTTTTACTCTTGTGATTGGTCAATATACATTATTTTTAGAAGAGTAGTGACTAGTGGTAGACACAAGCTAGTGAGATTTTGAGTCTTTATAGATTGACACATCTATATCAGTCTCATTGTCTTTTGTTTATATGTAACCTTCATGACATGTACATCCTAACTTTGCTTTGATTTTCTATTCAAGACCACATTTTTATCACATGTGTTAATATGAAAATTATATAGGCATTTTTTGTTTCATAAGTTACATTAGCCAAATAGCTTAGCTATTGATATGATTTTTCCTTTTGATAAGCTCCCTTGTGCTTTATTTACCTTTTCTTTTAGTGATAACAACTTTACATGCCTTAAACCTAACCAAATGTCCTACGTAAGCTTTAAAGCTAGTAGAGCATTTATTGATTGTTGATATTTGTTGATCTACAAAAGTGTAAGTGTGACGGTGTGCACATGTGTAGATTAGTTGTAATTGTTCGAATGTCATTTTATATCTTATTAATGAGTTCCAATGTTGATGTAGCTTCATTCAATTTTTAATAGAAAAAGAAAAGAAAAAGAAAAAGTATTTAAATAAAGTATAAAAAAAGAAGTGCATTTGCTTTGTATAGTTATTTATAATTAGTTTTCCTCCTAAAGTTGTATGGAATGGGTGATTTGAGTATAAAGCATATGAAGTAGATGTTGTTTTGAAGGATCACCACTTATGGTTATAATGTATTGTTTATTATCAATTGTACAAGGGATGATAGGTGTAAATTAAACTATGTTTTGATAGATGTTTAAATGTGCTTTTGAGTATTTCTTAGATGATTATCACGTATATAGGCTTAGAATTATGTAATTATTAATGTTTGTTTATATTCAAAGTGTTTGTGTGGTTTTGAGCATGATTTCGATCTTAATTTTATGTTTTAAGAGGTGTGTGATGTGTGTTTGAGTGTATGGAAACAGGAAATTAAAGAAAAGACAAAAATTGGAAATATGGAAGCAGGTCACGATCGTGACAAAGAGCGCAAATAGCAATTCCAACGAATTTCAACTTTTCCAATACGAGACTCTTTTGTAATTTTAACATTTTGGGGCTATTTTTGGAACCAAATTAAGTGGGCAAACCCTAGAAAGAACCCTAGAATGCTTAAGAATTATTTAAGAACATACTCAAAACAGAGCAGCCACCATCTTGAATTCTTGGATTAAAGAAGGAGCACTAAGGAGAACATTGGAGATTTCCATATTTTGACATCAAGTTCCAAATCAAGTTCTTGTTTCTCTCTTCTTATTATTTTCATTAAACTTGATGTATGAACTGAATTTGATGATGTTCTTAACATTTAGTATGTTATAAATTTCCAAATTAGGGTTTGTTTTTGCATTATTTTGTGACTTTGATTTTGATTGATTCAATACATAATCTATGTTGTGTTAATGGTGCATGGACATACTTTGACAACAAATCGAGAGAATGAGTCAAAAGTAATTTGATTAATTTGAAAAGAGTTGTTAGATTAGTATGTAAGATGATTAACAAATCAAATATCATTCGAAGAGTGATCTTGTGTGATAACTTGATTATTTGATTGATAATTTCCAAACTAATTAAAATTGTTAAGGAAAGAGTTTTGAATTGAGATATTACAATTTTGGAATTCTAGGATTTAATTAGGGATTATCAATTAGGGTTAATTAGTTGAATCTTAAGAGAAAGTAAGCAAACTCTTTAAAAATCGAGGATCGACAAATAATTGAATTTGTAATCATTAAAGGACCAAAATACCGGTAGAATAAATCCTAAACTTCGTCCTTAGTTTTCCTCACATATTTGTGGTAGCTCGTTTATTATTTGATTATTTACTTGATTTAATTATTTTAATTTTCTGTTCTTATTTTATTAAAATCATTTTTTATCTCATTAGAAAAAGTTAGGTTCATTTAGGATACTACAAGTTACGATCTATATACTTGTTGATATTGAGGGTTTTATTAGAGGTAAAACTTGTTCAACAAGTTCTTAGCACCATTTTCTGGGAATTAGTTTATGACTTTTAGAATTTATTTTTTTAAGGAATTATTTCCCTTTCTTGTGATTGTGATACCTATTCATAAGAAATTAAAAAGAGAGAGAAAAAAGGAAGTTTAAGTGCAAAGGAGAAGACATTTCAATTTGGACATCATAAGGTAACAATGAAGAATCTGAAAAGTTAAACACTCAGAAGAGACAGAAAATATGATGATGGAGGAAATACATCATAGAGAGCAAAGCACCCTTATGCACGTTATGAGCATAGGATTCAACGCCTATCATCAAGGAATTTCATAACCACCAGTGTAAGCGACAATAATTTGTTTAAAGAGATGGCAAATAATAGTTGTCTTCGGACATTGGAACAAGGCAAATAGCAATCAACCTTCTCAGATCCAAAAGGAATGATTGCGGTAGATTCATTGACAACATAACAAGCTAAAATTGACAACCTCACAAAATAGTTTAACAGTCTGACAACCACCTCGTTCTCTCCATTCAAAGTAATTCAATAAGGATGCAAACTATGTGGATAAGAGAGTCATATCTGTTGGCCCTCGTATTTTTATTATTATTTTATTTTATTATTATTTTTCGATAAATAAGCATAATTAGTTTTATTTGGGGTCTTGCTAGATTATTTTATCTTGGAGTTAATTAGCATGTTAATATGAGTAAGATAATATGATATAGGTTAAGGGAATTAAAGTTTAAGGTGGTAAGTTTGTATAAAGGGTATTTTGAGAAGATCACTTAAGCTTAAAAACCTTAAAGAATTAAAGGACGGGCAAAATGGACATAGCGCAATCATTAAGAGTATAAAAAAGAGAAAGAAGACTTGTCTTTCATTTGGAAGAGGGAGAAAACGAAATTGAAGAAAGAAGGGAGAGAAAGTGTCGTTGGAGAGAAGGAAGAGGGCTAAGTTAGGTTTCAATTTTTCTTAACCTTCAAGAGGGATTTTGAGAGTGATCAAGAAGGGAAAAAGGAAGAGGAAGGTTAAAGCTTCCATTAGAGCCAAGAAAATCATTGTTTTGTGAAGATTCAAGGTAAGTTGATGTTTAATCTTTTGGATTTTTGGAAGAGTTTTAGTTCAAAAAGCTTAGGAAACGCATGGGTATAAGTATTCTAGGATCAATTTCATTCATATGTTTCTTTGGGTTTTCCAATTGGAATGCATTTTGAATGGAATTTTGCCAATGTTGAAAGGAGGTAAGAGAGGCAAGAGGAGCTAGAGGAGGGACATCCTTGACCAAGTTTTCAAGCAAGAAAATTAAGGTGGGTGACATTTTTATAGTTGAGTCAATAAGCTATTAAAGTTTCTTTCAAATGAATGGAATTAAATGATTTCCAACTACCTTGAAAATGTGCATTTATTATTCATTAAAATGGTTTGAGAATGTGCCATATGTTTTTGTATATGAATTTTGTGAATGAATTTTGAGTGATATGGGAATGATTTCAAATTGCTCCATAATTATTGTATTTGTGGCTTTTGGATGATTTGAGAAATGGTTATATGATTGGTATGGGGTTTTGGTTGATGAAGTGTGAAATGATGATGGAATTGCATATGAAATAGTTCATGTTCATGAAAAACAAGTTTTTTTCAAAATGTGCCATCTGGGCAATTGGTTTACAATTCATGAATTATATGTTATGTGGGTTTGGTGTAATCCATTCAAGAATGTCATGTGCACGTTGACAAATTTAAAGGCTTCTCCTACTTGCCTGTTAGTGGCACAGAGCTTCTTTATGGACTCCCTCAAGTTTACGAGTACTCAGGACCATTATGTGGAATTATGTAGTTCGTTATGTTCATGGACTTACTCAAACCATGATGATGTGCTTATGTGTTTACATGTGTTGACAACTTTGATAAATTCTTGACTTATATGACTTGTGAATTGGCTTGACAAGTTGAGAATTTGAGAAATATATGTTTTATGGATTTCCAGGAAAATTTGCTATAATTATGAGAGTTTTCAATGGTTTTTGCTTGTTACCAGTTATAAGACTATTATCCACGAGCTTTAAGCTCACCCCTTCCTTCCCATCTTCAGGCAATGAACAAGATATTGAGTGATCGAGTCAAGAGTCAAGGCATCACTCCAGTTTGCATGTTTTGTTTTTGAAGTTAGAT
>JANQBM010000004.1:28051507-28065046 GCA_025594535.1 Erythroxylum domingense
TTAGAAAGCTTATGGTGTTAGTTAGATTAAAAGAACAAGAGTTTGTGTAGGGTCATTTTAGGAAGAACACTTAAGTTTTTGGATGTGGGAGTTGAGAGATGTGGGAAGTTGAAGTTGCTGCAGATGTGGTGGAGTGATTTGTGTTTGCTGTGCTTTTGGAGCCAATTTCTAGGCTGATGTGGATTAAATTGGGTTAGGAAGTTTTCTGGAAAGTTATAGAGAATTTGCTTAGCTTTCAAATGAAGTATTATGTGCTTCTTTGGATGAGGGAATTGAAAGTTGAGGATTATTAAATTTTAGGACAGATGCTGCCAAAATTCTCATTTTCTGGGTAGAATCTTTGAATGCATTTTTGACCCTCATAGAGTTTGAAATTGTTCTTGGAGTCTTCAAGGAAGATGTGCATTTTCTTGTTATGTTTCTGTTGATATGAAGTATGTGATTTTGGACAATAGGGTGAAAAGTTATAGAATTTAGAACTTCTGCAACTATTAATGTGTTTTTCAATTTTTGGAATAGGCAGATTCTTTGCAGTGATTTTTAATGGTCTTAGAGACCAAATTGGTTTTTGAATTCTTCAGGAAAGTTGTAGAGTTACTTTTCATCTTTTTATTGATACCAAATTTGTAATTTTTGGAGTTCTGGGTAAGAAAATAGGAATTTTTGAATTTTGATTCAGGTTCTGGGGATTTTTTGAAGTACCCGCGTCGCAAGTCGCCCCTCCGCTTAGCGAATCGCGAGCGTTCCTTGCCCGCTAGTCGCAAGCGTACCAAGGTACGCTCGCGACACGTGACTTCCGGATGGAAGTTGCGATCGTTCCATGGAATGATCGCAACTCCCCCAAATCTGAAGTCTTCAACTTTTTTTTTTATTTTTATTTTCTTTTCTGATTTTTCAAAAAACTCACTTTTGAATTCTCTATCAAATTAAATATGTTTAGATCATTGTTGGACTTGGAATTTTTTTTATAAATAGGGCGAATTTATGTTTGCCCTTCAAAAAAATTTAAATCATATGAAAGTCTGTGTTAGCTATTTTAATTAAATCATTGTTATCTATTAAATTGTGTATTAAATATTTTTCTAAAATTTTTGCTCTTGATTGATTTATTTTTATGTCTATACCTATTCTACGATCCCACCAAGCCTATAGTTTTGGGGTCAACATTTATTGAATTTTTTTTTGTGATTTATCTCAATTTTTGTATAGAGTTAAATTAAATGAATTTATCCGTTTTAAGTATCACTGGTGAGGAATCCCTCCCTCGGGGGAAGCACGCCTAGATATCTCGTAGGACGTCGGGTTCGTGACCCCGCCCGGGAAGGGGTTCCAGCAAGTTCAGACCTACAAATTAGAATTTTGCAAACATTGTGTCAAAGGGAAGCAGACAAGAGTGAAATTCAACAATGTAATCTATGATACTAAGGGTATTTTGGATTATATTCACTCTAATGTGTGGGGACCTTCTAAAAGAACTTCATTATGAGAAAAACACTATTATGTGACCTTTGTTGATGATTTTTCCCAAAGAGTATGGTGTATACTATAAAGACTAAGGATGAAGTGCTTGGAGTTTTCCTTAAATAGAAGAAGATGGTGGAAACTCAAATAGGTAGAAGGATCAATCACCTCCCTATAAATAATGGTAGGGAGTACAAGAGTGATCCATTTTTAAAAGTCTGTGAAGATGAATGTATTGTCAGACACATCACAGTCAAGGATAACCTATAACAAAATGGAGTAGTAGAACATATGAACTGGACATTGCTGGAGAAAGTTTGGTTTATGCTATCTAATGCTGGGTTAGGCAGAGAATTTTGGGTTGATGCTGCTACATATGCTTTCCATCTCATCAATCATCTCCTATCAAGTGCTATTGGTGGTAAAACACCTCTGGAAAATGGTTTGGAAAACCTGCTATAGATTATGATTTCTTACATGTGTTTGGCTCCACTGCATACTATCATGTTAAAGATTCAAAGTTGGATCCACATGCAAAGAAAGCAATTTTGATGGGATCACCTCTGGTGTGGAAGGATATCATCTTTAGTGCCCAGAGTCAAAGGAAATAATTTTCAACAAAGATGTTACCTTTGACGAATCTACCATGTAAAGAAAGGTGGCAACTGAACATGTTAAGCAGACAGATGGTACTCCAAAATAGGTGAAGTTTGAAGGAAGAATTATTACCTCAGCAAATGATGAAGCAGATGTAGAAAATCCTGTGGTAAAAGAGGAGCTAGATGAATAAGAGGTTCCAACCCAAGAAACTCCACAATAACAATTACCAGTTGTATTGAGAAAGCCAAAAGGGAACATTCAAGTACCTGCTCTTTATGTTAATATGGTGGCTTATGCATCTCTAATTGAAATTGATGATATTCTTACCACTTATGAAGAAGCAGTCCAAACTTCAGAAGAAGATAAGTGGAGGATATCTTTGAATGAAGAATTACATTCCCTTTATATGAATCAAACGTGAAAGCTAGCTAGTCTCCCAACGGGAAAGAAGGAAATTGGATGCAGATGGGTATATGCAAAGAAAGATAGATATCCTAACAAGGATAATGTTCACTACAAAGCAAGGCTGGTGGCCAAAGGCTATGCTCAGATGAAGAGAATTGATTATAATGAAGTTTTCTCTCCAGTTGTAAAACATTCCTCCATTTGAATTTTATTGGCTTTGGTAGCACAGTTTGATATGGAACTAGTTCAATTAGATGTAAAAATTGTGCTTTTATATGGAGATTTAGGGGAGGAAATCTATATGACTCAGCCCGAATGTTTTTAAGTTGCTAGAAAAGAGAATATGATATGCAAGCTTGAAAAATTGTTGTACGGATTCAAGTAATCTTCGAGGTGCTGGTACAAGCGATTTGACAAGTTTATGTTAGAGTAAAAGTACACAAGAAGCAAATACGATCATTGTTTGTATTTTTACAAGCTACAAGATGGATCCTACATCTTTCTTCTTCTATATGTTGATGATATACTGATAGCTTTAAAGAATTAAAGAGAAATTAAGAGATTGAAGATTCAGTTAAAATAGGAGTTTGAAATGAAGGATTTGGGTGAAGCCCAGAAAATTCTCAACATGGAGATAAATAGAGACAGAAAGTTGGGGAGACTATGTTTGACTCAAAAGCAATATTTAAAAAAGGTACTATAATGTTTTGGTATGAATGAAAAGTCAAAACTTGTTAGTGCTTCGCTCGCTCCTCGGATAAAGCTTAGTGCATCCTTATCTCCATTGAAAAATGCAGAACAAGAGAACATGACTAAAGTATCGTATGCAAATGCGATTGGTAGCATGATGTATGCTACGTTGTGTACGAGACCTGACATTTCACAAGTAGTAGGAATCGTGAGCAGATATAGGCATGATCGAGGAAAGGAGCATTGGTAAGCTATGAAATGGATTCCACGGTACATTCTAAACACTGTAGATGTTGGTTTGGTATTTCAGTGGGATAAGCAAGACAGTTAATGTGTAGGTTGATATTGTGATTCTGACTATGCCAGTGATTTAGATAAACATTGATCAACTACTGGCTGTGTGTTTACTCTTACAAAGGCACCAGTCAGTTAGAGATCTACTTTACAGTTAATAGTTACTTAATCGACTACAGAGGCAGAATATATGGTAGCTACAGAGGTTGTGAAGAAGGCAATTTAGCTTCAAAGATTGCTTGATGAATTGGGAATTGGACAAAAGCATGTCAAAGTATATTGTGATAGTCAGAGTGTCATTCATTTAGCAAAGAACCAAGTTTATCATGCAATGACGAAGCACATCTATGTCTGTTATCACTTTGTACGAGAGGTTCTGGAAGAAGGTGGAGTAGCAATCAAGAAGATTAAAACAACCGAGAATCTTGTTGATATGTTGATAAAGGTGGTGACTACAGTCAAGTTCTAACATTGTTTGGACTTGATCAATATTGCTAAAAATTAAAAATGGGCACTTTGAAGCGCATTCGAAGACACTACAAAAGATGAATTTTGTGAAATATTTGAAAAAGTAGAATTTGTCAAGGTGGAGATTTGTTGAGTGGTCAAATATTTTGGCTCATTCCACAATACCACATCGAAAATGTGTGGGAATGTTGGAGGTTCCTAAAACCATAAAGGGAGTCTCCCCTCCTTATTTAAAAATCATCCCAAAAATTGTCTTTCCATAAGATAAAAATTCCTTCTCTCCTTTTGTAGTATTTCACTTGTATTATTTAATGAAAATAGTGAAATATCAATTTAGTAGTGTCTAAGGAAGTACCCATACTTGGCTGAACCTCGTTAAATTCTAATGTTCTTTATTTGTTTATTTAATAGCTATTGTCAGGTATAGTTGTAGTGAATTATTGTGCTATTAAATTACATGTCTAAGAAAATTCTATCTTGGAGGTTGAGTTTTAAGTGGAACTATTTGTGACCCCTCTAGCATTTCCTGAGAATTTACCTGTTGTGATTTTTCAGTACAATTATTCACACTATATTTACCTAGGCAATAGTGCTCAAGGTAAATTTGTTATTATTGATCTCTATTCACAATAATTGGCACGTAAGATAATTAATTCTCTACCTGGCTTGATTACTTATTAATTACGCGACTAATTCGATACCTTCTTTTTTTAAAATTGCAAATGTGATCAGGTTAAAAGAATTAGCATAGAGACTAGGTTTTATTATCACAAATCTGCACATTATCAAGCAAAATTTTGGATTGCCACATTCATTTTATTTTGTGAGCTGGTGGATGGATGTTGGGGTTGACAATGTATTGTGTATTTTATTGGTTTCTCTTCCAGTTGAGGTCAATACAACTATGATAGCTACGGGATTCAAACGCCAAGAAGAAAATGAAGAAATGAATACTTTCCAAATTGGACTGCTATTGCATTAATTAATCCACTTTCATACTAATATTTCTCTTAACAATATCTAGCAGTGCATAAATAAATAAAGCTCTTAAGCTAGTTTAATTCCACTAGTTCTTTTTTGGTGATGAGTTCAACAACATATGACGATTAAACATAATATATCGCGTGAAGATTAACAATTAATTAGGCCAATAAAAAAGAGTACTGGTGAGTTTTCCTACAAATTGTAGAGATTGAAGCAGAAGGGTCATCAGGCAGACACAGCCACGCGAAACACGAGCCCATCACATGTCAGGAAGCTTGTCGATGGGCTTCTTTCTTTTCTTGAATATCTTGATATGACCTTAAAATTGAAGAATCTTAATTTTAATATTGAATTGAATATAAAATTTTATTAAATTGACATGTAATAATTAATGGTTGCATCATTAAAAATTAATGTTAATGTCAAAAGTAATATTGTAATTTTATTTTCCTAATTTTTAAATTTTTTTAAAAACATGTCAAAATTAATTTTAAATTTTTATATATTCAATATACATTTTTTATGTTTAATAAGTTTTATTTTTAATTATTAAAATAAATATAATTTATCCACAAATTTTGTTTGATGTTATTGTTATTAATTATAATAAAACCTAATTACTTTGACATTAACAATTATTTTTAATAAAATTAAAATAAAAAGTGAAAAATAAAAATCACAACAAAAAAAGAGTAATGAAATCAAACAAATCTTTAACATTAAAGAGTATACACAATTATATGTATCTAATTGAAAATTAATATTTACGTTATTAAGTTGTAGATAAAATTATTATATTTTATTTCAAATATTGGAAGGTAAGATGTCCATGGGTTTTGGCTAGGAGGAAAAAAAATCTTTATCTATAGAAATTCTAGAAAAGATCTTTAATGAATATTGTTAGTAATCAAATTTTGATATTTTTTACTATTCATCGTAATAATCAACATGCAGTTAAAGGCGCTGAAGCTCGACATTGAAGACATTGAAGAGGTCCGATAATACACTGCCTTATCTCTACTTAATAGAGAGGTTGTTTCCAATATTATCAAGTTTAAACATAAAATACTTCAAAATTTTGAAGACAAAATATAAATTCCCTTAAAATTTCTAAGCTCTCATGAATTCGGTCTCCTGCATTGAACAATCCAAGTAAGTGTTTTTATAATTTAATTAGGACGTTTATTTGAGAACGACTAATGACTCTATAACATCTATGGAAAAAGAATATCTGGACAGTTTTAACAGCGGCATGTATCCCTTAGTTATTACTATTTGCATCTGTATTACAGGTTCTTTACTTTCACAGCATAGTTGTAAATATATAATTCATTTACTCAATATCAATTAGACCGTACTCTTTTATTACATTATACCTTCAGCTGTATTTATTAGATTGTGATAAGAACGATAATTATTGCATTCTATCTTACCAAAAACGTTAATGAGTTGTCTAAAATCGTATTTCGTTACATTATATCATACTCAACACTCTTGTTACGAATGTAATTATTACTTTTTAAGCATGTGTGAGTTAAAAAAGGCTAGTAAAATCACGTGCATTAAACTTTTTAATAAATTAAATAATAATTAGCACAAGAGAGTTTTCCTTGACAAAACAAAAATCCTTTTAGGGGTTCAGAAAATTGGAGGTCCAGGATTTGCATGCCTCAGAATTGGACAATGGCTGTTGAGCTTTCCAAACAAATTGTTAATTAGAGACAAAGAGACGTAGAGAGAGAAGGATCCAAGTGAATAGGAGGGCCGACATCATTGAACATAACAAAAGGTGGTGTCTGAGCGTATGATACGTCAACAAAAAATATCTCGCTTATACATCCCATGTAACCTCCAACGTCTCTATATCTCATTAAATACTATTTGGAAGTCTTCATATCATTTTAATAATTTCAAATACTTATTTTCTTATATATCAAATCCCAAAATCTGATTGCCTCAAAAGATCACCACAATCCTCCAAAAATCAATTCTAAGGAAATATCAACCTCTCTCTTTCCTTCTCCTTTCCTTTTCCATCTCTTCTCTCTTTGTTATTTTTTTTTTCTTCTCCGGAAGACATCAACTTGACCACATAAAATGGAATCCCCAATCTCTAGAACAAGACACGTACACTTGTCACTTACCATACAAACGAATCCCTTCGGAGGTGACGTGTAAACTGATTTTCCACCAATTTTCTATGCTTTTTATTCCTATACATATCTTACGTAATCTGCTCAATTGGAACCCAAAAGGAAGAGAGCCTTCAGCTGCTAAAACAAGGGAGCAAAGCATATTCAGATAGCACCGGTTTCAGGAGAAGAAGATGGATAAGAGGAAGAGCTTTGTGATTTGTTCGCTTGTGAAAGAAAATCCGACGAAGATGAAGCCTTTTGAAGAACAAGGTCTAGCCAAAAAAGACTATCGAGAGTCGGGTCATAATAATCAATGTGAAGCACCAAGTCTATCTATCCAAAGCTGTGAACTTGAAAGCAGCCATGAAAATGGTTCTTCAAAATGCAGTTCCTCTTATGCTCATCAGTCGAAAGATGAACAAATAGCGTTGCTTGGTGTTACTGGGGGTTCCATAGAAGAGGTATTGGAAAAGGAACCAAGTGGTCCAGAGGCAACAATATTGAAGGAAGATGTTTGTGGACGTGAAAGATTGAAGAGAGAAAGGATAGAGGTGGGAGGTAGGGTCTGGATTCCTGAGATATGGGGTCAGGAGGAGCTTTTGAAGGATTTTGTTGATTGTTCTGCGTTTGATTCTTCGTTAGTGCATAGTAGGATTATGTCTGCTCGTGCCGCACTTGTTGAAGAGGGAAGGAGAACAAATTCTCGTGGATTACGAATACATTACAGGTGTTGATGATTGCTAACTTTCCGTTCCAGTGATCTTCTCTTAATTGTTTTTAACAAGATTATGGGATTGCATCCATGTATCTATAGATATTTGTGATCATTGGTCATGGTTATCATTGAGGCATGCTGCTACTTATGAAATGAAACTGACAATGCATTTCAAGTCAAAAATTAATTAACTAGCAACGATAGATTAAGCTAATTATATATGTCTATACAGATAAGTAATTCATCTAGCGTGTATGTCAAAGTCTAATATCGACCAAAGAAGACAACAAAATCAGAATAATTAAGCTTCTTTAGGCGGCACCGTTGATGTGGTGTAAAGCACTCTCGGATCAAAAGGATCATCGAAGAGATGGCTGTACGTTAAAACGAAGTTGATTTTTGGCTAAAAATGTAGTTAAATGTATAAAAAACATTACCTGTAGTTATTTGTAGATTCCTGTTTCATTGCACAAAATGTCGTCAAATCCTTATAGTTTCAAGCGTCGGTTTAAAAAATCGTAGGCAATAGTTAAAAAATTAGTCAAATCTTTTTCGCTACAATTTAAAAACATAGCTAAATGTTTTTAGCTACGTGTTATATAATTTAGTCAAATGTTATTTGATACATTTTGCACAGTAAAGCCAAATATTATTTTTTATATTTTAAATAATGTTGCAATATGTTATTTGATATATTTTAAATCTATAATATTGAACAATACATTTTGTATTTAATGTATCAATATATATTTTATTGTGAATTTATTATACAAATAAATCATATAAAATATTATTAATTCAAAATATCGATCGTTGTGTATATAAAGTAAAATTGTATAAATATCATTAAATTATAGCATCAAAAAGAATATTCTTCCTATACAAGATATTAGTGATAACTTTAACAATTCTTATAGATAAAACGATAAATAAAAAGATTAGTTTACAAAATTTAAATACTTAGATTACAAAAATTTAGAGCATAGTTCCTATATATGTGTTGCTTCCTAATGAACTACAACTTGGTAGGAACAATAACCATTTACTTTGTGTCCAATTTCTTTTCATCCTTCACCCATTAGCGATTCTAAAAGAGTAGCATCTTCCTCCTACAAAACAATAACACAAACATATGAATTCTACAATTCAGTTTATTCACTAAATCAATGGTTATGGAAGAAAATAGTTGCTTACAACTAGGGCGTTGAACTCTGTCTCCTCATCTACCGCGCTTGTTATGGCTGACTTTCAGCGTTATTAGAAATTATGAAATAACACTTAAAAATCAACTCAAAACAAACCAATTCTTAACGGAAACTGAAGACTATATAAGAAGAAAATAAAAGAAGGCAAGAAACATGTTCTATGATGAAAACATGTGTTTATATCATCAATTATGTACAACTCCCCATTTGGATCCTGCATAAAAAGATCTGAATTCGGTAGATACCACACTTGATAAGTGAGTATAAAGAAAGGGAGAGAAAACTAAAGGAGAAAATATGACACGTAGAGGGGAAGAGAAAGAGGGAGACTTCTAATATTACCAACAAGGCCAAAGCTTCAACCATTAAGATTTTGAAGATAAATTCCATTATGTTTTTAGTAAATTTAAGGTCTCATAATTATGTTATTATAGGTGTTAATGATACAATAGATGTAGTATATATCCCGTTTTCTCATGTTAAGGGTCAACAACATATGACGATTGGTTTTGTGGATATTTTGAGTTGGAGTGGAGGTGAGAATAAAGATGAAATGATGTAGAATTGATAAGCTAAGCATAAGATGGTTTGGATGTAACTTATAGGAGTTGAAAAACTTGGAAAATTGAAAGAAGATGGCTGGAATTCTTGAATTTACCTAACCCACAATCGTGGGAATTCTTCCACTATCATGGGAAGGTTGGAAATTCGTAGATGACTTAACCCACCATTATGGGAAGGACTCCACGATCGTGGGAATGACCATTAATATGAATCCTCCTTTTGCGTAATGTTTGAAACAACAAATGGTTAGGTACTTTGATATAATGCATTTAGGCTTAAATGAAGCTTGGAATGAACGTAGTTTGATGATGGATTAAGTGATTAAATATGTGATATGTTTAGGGTGATAATTGAGGTTGTAAATTAAGAATATAGTGTTGAATATCAAGTATTCAAATATAAAAATTTGGAGATATTATAGATATGAAAGTGACCCCATGAAGACTAATGTGATTCAAAAGAGATGAATGATGTGTATTAAGAAAGATGAATGAGAATTTAGATGTTATGTGGTCTCATATTGCTAGAATAACTTTGGTAAATAATTGATTGAGGAAATATAGGATAATCAAAAACACTTGAGATATAAACCTAAGAGTAAGCTAGATATGTACAAGTATAATGTTAGAGTGATCATATGATGTGTATTAAAGATATATATCTGGAACGGTCAAATTGAGCATGCATTATACATAAAACATATACATATGTGTATGATTGTGTATTGATGTGATTGTGCAAATTAGTAATGTGTAAATGTGTACGTATTGTATGATATAGAAGTGTAAATAGAGAGACAACATATATACATTATCGGGACATCGAGCCAATAACTATCTGGAGCATATGATCAGTAACCTAGATGTTCTCACTAAGATTGTCTATCTTTGCTTAAATATAAAATGTTGAATTATTATTGATATGAATGCGTTGATTCTGGACAGTGATAGTCCTAGGCCTTTGATGCATAAGAATTTCATTAGAAGTGCTCATTGTATGTGAATCTGACATAAATAAGTGTTCTCAACATAATTGTTGAATGTCGGACTTAGGTCCGATGAAAAATGTAAAAGTGAATATACATACTAAAATAAAGTGACTGATTGAATGTATGTGATGTGATGCATTTCATTACATGATACGTATTATAAGATAAAGGCAGTTGTGATTGGAGTTGCCAGTGAAATAGAGCTTAAATCTTAAAATGTAGTAAGAGTCTCTAACTCACTATGTAAAATGAGCCCGATATCCCCAACAGGTACGGGATAGTTGTTAATATGCCCGGTATCTATAATAGATATGGGACAGTTAAAAACGCACTCGGTCATAATAATGTAATAATTGAATGTGAGTCACATGTGTATAGCACATATATTTGATATGTATGTTATAAATGATCGAAATGAGTGGTTTGAATTGTTCTGAATGTGAAATGTGAAATAAGTGTGCAATATGATGATGAGCAAAATGGTGTGCATTATGTGATAATATAAATTATCTGTAAACTGTATGTGTTATTTGATATGAGTGAGGTCATCGATGATGGTTTGCTCATTAAGTTTGCAAAACTCATCAAAATTGCAACGTGATTTTTCAGGTACGAGAGAGGTGACGTAACTTCTAAGACTAATTTGAAGAAGTAGAGTATTTCTTTTGGACTTGAAAAATGGCTCAAAGGTTGGTCAGCTGAGATTGAAGAGTTAGATAAGTTTTGTATAGTGTAACATATTTTGTAAACTGGGGTGTAAACTGTGATAAGCTTTTAATACTGTATATATATGGATGATTTATGTAATGCTACAAAGTACATTATGTTTTATGAAATGAAAATAAAGAATTAAGCTTTAGATATTAAGTATTTGTGTTTTAATTATGATTCCATGATAAGTGATGTGATTGTTTTCGTGCACTACTTCCACTAGGAATGTGCTAGAATGTCTGATTGATGTATAGGTATGTTTCAGATGCGAGTGAGGTGCTACAATAGAGTTCACTTAACATTTTCAATGCTAGGAGGCTTAAACTTTGTGGTTTTCATTAATATACAATCAAAGTGAAAAAATCAGAGACTAAAGCATAAAAGTCAACTTTCCAAGTCTACAAAAGATTCCTACATATTTCAGGTTTACTTAGGTTTCCAGAAGTCTAGGTCTGATGCTTTTTTAGTTTCTTCCCTTGAGTCCTTAGCCAAGTCAAGGCTTCTCACTTCCTAACACTTGCTATTGCTAGAAAAATAAATATTTTTCATGCGAAGACCTACTTTAAGAGAACTATGATTGAGCAACTGGTATTCAAACCATAGACATAAACTAAGCATTTCAAGAGAGTAAAAATGATAAGTGATTCTTAAAATTGAGTAAGAAAAATGATATGATGTTGTTTAAAGAAAAGCCTCGTGTGGTTTACTAATACATCACACTAAAAGGGTTCTACATACTTTCACAGATTATAGAAGGTAGCTGCAATTCATTCATCTGGCATTAGTCAATAGGCAACCAATAACAATTCATAAACAATAAGAATAAGTGTTCACAAAAATTATGCTAAAATCCTACCAAGTGAAAGCTTGTAATTTTTACATGTTGTGAAAGCATGTAATTTCTACACCTTCACTCGACATGCCATCTATATCTTAACCATCATCGGTAGCATTATAGAGCAAGCTTTTGTTCAATATGATGTACAAGGAGGAGATCTTAAGCCAAAATTCTCCATGAAATTGGAAGCCTAAATGTTCCTTAACTTCAAAATCAATAAAAATTCATAATTTATTTTATTACTAAAAAGAAAAAGAAATATGAATTGTTTTGAATGGTTGGATGTAGATATGAGGAGCTAGATCCATCACCAATTCATATTGCTTGAAGAGTAAGAGATAAGATATCATGGGTAAAGGCACCTAAGAACTAAATGTCAAATAAGAGACTATCAAAGGAAATGATGAACCATTTCTTCATGTCATTTATGGAAAAGAAGCAGAGGAATAGTTTATAGAGAAGATGTCCCAGAAAAAAAGAAAGAGATACAGATAAAAACACAAAGGAAATGTAAATAATGATCAATTAATTAATGAGGTTAAAGAAAATTGAATATGCAAAACCTTCAATACAATCCAATATCCATAATAATCAAGTACCTAAACAAATCACAATCAACATATGGACTATAAATAATGCTCTACACAAATAAACATGATTAAGGATTGCATAATAGGATCAAAATTTGGAAAATCCACTAAAGAGAAACAAACAAGCTTCCCACATAAATCTATGACTCTTCAAAGTAATTGGTGATGCAAATCCATGTATCATAAAAGGTGATGTAGGGAACTTTTCCCTAGTTTAGCCATAAAAAGCCAGAAGATTATTTTAGAAATGCCAGATTAAGTTTATACTTTGGGAATTCTATTAAATGAAACATTTTGAAAAAGTCTACAGAGAGGGAATTGCTTGTTTGAAAATTAAATATGTTATCTTCTAAGTAGAAAAATCCTCTCATGTTTTATAATAGAATCTACTAAGAGAAAAACAATAAAAATGAACCATTAACAAAAAAAAGAAAAAGAAAACATGGGATGTGGATTATCTTGGATTAGCTAAACTTCGAATCAGCTTATACCTACTACACACTAGATGCATATATATCTTGGCAATATCATATCCAACAACAGGAAGTATTCCCTCAACTTCTTCATCACTAATATAAAATATTGGAAGACGATTACAAATGGAGTTTAACTTCAAAGGAAAACTACAAAAGGAAAATATGGGTGATGATTCAATTGAAAATGAAGGTGTTTCCTCTTTGTGAAAAATAATAAAATTTCACACAATTGAAAGCTTCCTCACTTACCCAAAATTTAGTGAATTTGGCCAAATTTCATACTACAGGATCAAGAAGAGTGTAAATGTATCATCCCGTTTTCGTAGAACGGGTCGGATCAGAGAAACGGGTCCAAGTGAGGTAAACAAGAGAAATTAGGAAAACACATCTCATGCTCATGCATTTGTGAACAGTG
>JANQBM010000004.1:28081206-28094124 GCA_025594535.1 Erythroxylum domingense
ATCAAAACTCATTTATGCCTAGGGTTAAGCCACACTAAAATCCTTAAACTCACAATTTATGCTTATTTCAATCTTCTGAAACCACACTTTCGGGTCGACTGCTCCTGATTAATGAGACAGTCCACAAAAGATAATCTAGGCAACCTCTCCATAATAGAAAAATTCCTCTATGCTTTAGGAATTCATAGTCACCAACATTTCTCAATTCGGATCTCTATAGGTCCGAATATTGCCAAAATACTGTCTAAAAAAATATAATCCATCGGATGGCCAAGTTATAAACAAAAGAGTGGAAACAAATGAACAAAGTAACAAGGAAGAAGGAGACCAACGAAGGAGGAAAAGAGAGCTACATATGAGAGAAAAATTGTCAAAGAATGGAAACATCGTGAATGTTAAAGAAGTAAGACTTTTATTACAAGTATACTTCATGGTGGCATGATAGGCAAGTGACATGTCACTTGCCACATGTCAACCTCTCAATTTTTCACTTAATTTCCTTCCAATTCAATTCCAATTTCTCCTCCAATTTTTCTCCAAACATTCCAATGGCTCAAATTAATAATTCCTAAATTCAAGTGTCTAAATTTCTAGTGCCATTGGACAGTGCTTTTTTCTACCAGTAACTAGTCAGTCTGCCACTTGGCATTTTTCCTAGTCCGAAAAAGTACCCCGAAAATTTCCAGAAAAATTTCTAAAAATCTCCAAAAATTCAAAACTCACAAAGACACACTCCAATTTAAATTTTCAAGCACAAAAATCATACTTTTCATAACAATTACATTTATTCAAAAAAAAATATTGAGAAATGTCATGAATGCATGTACAGTCATTTTTCATATGTAAAAATCACTGTTCACGTGTATATGTATGCATGAACATGTAGGGGTATTTTCTAAATGCCCATGGGCTACTCAAAATTACCATTTTACCCTTCCCATCAGCGATGGGATGTTACAAGTGGTGAGCAAGGATCGCATGTACAAAGAATGTGTTTAGCTTTTGTAATTGAATTTGATTAACAAAATAAAGTAAAACTAAACTATTGAAGGTAAATCAAGTCAAACAGTACAAAATTAATAAAATTAACTAATGGGTTTTAAATCCAATTCGCGGTTTAATCTTAACCTTTACATGAATGAGCACAATCAATCATTATCTTGTTCTTGTACCGCTCTTTGATACTATTAACTGTAGATTAACGACAAGCTATATTTATCCCAGTTTTTCCTTAGATTTTATCTAATTAAAACAAGCTATTTAATTAAATCTAGCTATCAGATAATCTAGAATAAGCTTTTTAGATTTAGTGTGACAATTACATTATGTAATAGGAAAATAAGTAAATCTAACCAATAACCACATAATCAGATCATTTAACCTATGATATGTCATCTTTAATGATGCTAGATCATTACTTATCACAAGTGAATGAGATATACAATAATTATGTATTGCAATATAGATTTTGGTAATGGGTTCATCTATGAATAATGTAATTGGAATATCTAAACCATTCATACATATGTCCCAAAACATTAATCATATAATATCATAATCAATTCCAAAAGAGAGTTAAAAACAACATCACTAGATTAATCAATGCCTAAACATGTTTGTCAACCTCAATATTCCCTTTGAATTAGAAGTATGAAGTTTAGCTTCTTATAGCTCGTAAGGAATCTAACTCCCTTTAACTCTAATATCTTCTCACCTTATTTGGCCTTTTAAATGCTCTTTTATACTAAAAATTAGGATTTTGTCATAATACATAGTCAGATCACGAGCATGTAAGCAACTATGTGCTTCATTTTTCTCAAAATTTTTAAACTTAATGTTCACAGTGAGCCACATGGCTACTTACATAGTTGTGTAGCTCACTTCATGATTGTATAAGACCATACGTGACTATGTAGGTTGCATAAATGGCTGAAACTATATCTTCATGCTCGTACATGCTTTTAGTGAGTCATTTATGTAAGTCCATACATGGTCATGTAGGTTGCAAAAGTTGTTGAAACTACATCTTCACACTCGTACATGATATGTAAGTTACATTAACTTCATTGCTTTTATTCTTTATCCCATCTTCACCATAATTCATCTCCTTCTTGCTCCACAAAGGCAAATAAGATCAAATATCGATGGAATGGCTCGAAGGATATGATTTTAGCTTATTTTCGTTCTTGCTTCTCCAAGTTGTACCTAAAACAAAATATAAACCAAAATAAGTATCTTAAGCACCGTATAACATTAATAACTCAGCATTAGGGAGCAATATGTAGTCAATCTAGCATAGCTCTTTTAATTATAATGTTACCAATCTTATGGAAAACATACCTAGATCCCTGCATTATGGATGTATTTTCTTTCTAAAGATCACAACAACATTCCCACCCATCATGACATTATCATTACCTTTCAGCTTTCTCTTATTAGTACAAAATTTCTTGAGTCACTTTAGATATATGGGCACTTATTTGATTGTGTTTAACAAAGGTATATTTACTTCTACATCTTAAAAGGTCTCCAATGTCTCCTTATCTTTTCCCTCCTTATTTGACTTCGTCAACCTGCTAGGAAAAAGTGGAGAGTTAATATTAACCATATTGGGACATTCAAAATTTACCTTTGAGTTAAACAAGGGATTTCCTTCTTCTCCTAACTCCTCAATCTCATCTTGTTGACCATCCTTGATAGGGCTCTCTTAGGATCCTGAAGCTCTCTACCACTCTTTAAGTTCACTGCACTAACATTCTTTGGATTTACCTCGAGTTGAGTTAGAAACTTCCCTCCACTTTATGATTCTAAGTGGTTGATAGCCACTACCATCTGACCTATCTTTGTTATTTTAAGCGATTGATAGCCACTACGATCTGACCTATCTTCCTCTCTAAATGCTTGACTTTGTGTATTGAAATTGAGATCTTGTCTCTTGTTGAAATTGTTTTACATCCTATTGGAATTATAGAGTATAAGTGATATGAGACTTAACTATATCTTCTAGAAATGTAACTAAGTTGGAAGAAGAGGCTTGAGGTCTAGGTTAAAATGGCTATGCTCCCTATAACTTATATGGGAAGTACTTATGTTGCTCATTCCCTCCATAGCTTAAGTTTGGGTGATCTTTCCAACCTAGGTTATAGATCTAGGAATATAATTTATATTGGTCGAAAAAAATTTCTATGCAATATTCACATATTCTATGCTTCCATCTTGCAGAGTTGGATACCTATTTGTCATATGGTTCACATTTTTGCACATATAATTTAAGCTTTCACCTGTTCTTGTCCTACAACAATTTTTCTAATAAAAAATTTTAGTTCATCTAAATAATGTTTTATAGACAAAATGTTTACCTCATTTACCCTACGAACATCACTGCAAATTCCAAATTGTTGAGAATTAATTGCCATTTGCTCGATTAAATTTCTAACCTTGATAGGAGTCTTATCACACAGTGATCCACCAATTGTTGCGTTTACCAAGCTCTTATCCACTGGCAATAATCATTTGTTGAAGTATTAGATAAGGAGTTGTTATATGATATTGTGATGAGGGAAGTTGGTGCACAAATTCTTAAAGCGTTCCTAATATTCATAAAGGGATTTTGTATGATATTGCTTTATCTTGTAATTCATTTTCCTTATGCTGACTATCTTTGATGATCGAAAGTACTTTTCAAAAACAACCTCTGCATTTCGATCCATATGCTAACGCTCCCTGTAGAAAAATTAAAACAATCTTTTGGTGTGTCCATCAATGAAAATGAAAAGGCTCTCAACATAATCTACTCGTCTGTCACCCCTAGAGGTTTCGTACTTGAGATGCTTGTGAGCATCCTCACCTGCAAGACTATGAAAATTTGACAAAAATGGATTAAGTTAGATTTATGCTCAAAAGTAATATGTTCAGCTAAATTTAGAAAAATAATGCATAAGGGTTTTTGAGTCAAGTCTGTATAGGCAACTCTCTTAGAGTTCTCATATTGGCCATGACTTCCTCAAGTGCAATTCCATGTTGTATTTTTGTAGTTGTTCTGGTTTCCCTATACAACCTTCACAGTGTCCTTTCGATCTCAAGACCAAATTGTACAGGGTCTTGATAAGGAGATCTCGTCATTACTATACACAAACATTAGCAAACATTAAAAGATAAAGAAATAATTGTAAAAAACAATCAAAAACAAATATATATATATATATAAATATATATACACCAATTAATTTCAAAATCTAAATCATTTCACTCCCCGAAAATGATGCTAAGATTCTTAGTTCCCGTGAAACACACCAAAAAATATTATATAACTCTACACAACTAGATTTGTAGTAGCAATGAACAAGGATCGTATTTATAAAGAATATGTGTTTAGCTTTTGTAATGAATGAATTAGTATTAGGACTAGAGGGTGAGGGGGTTTGGTTGAATTTGATTAACAAAATAAATTAAAACTAAACTATTAAAAGTAAATCAATTCAAACAATACAAAATTGATAAAAATTAGCCAATAGGTTTTGAATCTAGTTTGCAGTTCAATCTCATCCTTCATACGAATGAGCAAATCAATCAAGTTATTCTTGTACCTCTCTTTAAAACTATTAACTGTAAATTAACAACAAGCTTTGTTAATCCCAGTGTTTTCTTAGGTTGTATCTAATTAAAATAAGTTATTTAATTAGATCTATCTATTAGATAACTTTGGATAAGCTGTCTAAATTTAGTGTGACAACCACATTAGGTAAAGGAAAACAAGTTAATTTAAGCAACAACTGCATAAGCCCGAGTCATTTACCTATGTTATGTTATCCCTAATGATGCTTGATCATCAATTTTCCATAAGTGAATTAGATGTATAATGATTACATATTGCAATCTAGATTCTGACAATTGGTTCATACATGAATAATCTATTTGGAATATCTAGATCTTTCATACATAAATCCCAAAACATTAATTGTAGAATAACACGATCAATTCCAAAAGAGAATTAAGAATAACATCATTAGATTAATCAATGCCTAAACATATTCATTGGCCTCGGTATCCCCTTTAAATTGGAAGGATGAACTCATAGCTCTATAAAGGGTAATGAATCTACCGCCTTTTTTCATCTCTAGTCTCTTCATGCCTCATTTGGCCTCTTAAATGAACTTCTACAATAAAAATTAGGATTCTGCCACAATACATGGCCAGATACACGATCAAGTATGTGACTGTGTGTGTCATTTTTCTCAAAATTCATGAACTTACATGTTCACAGCTACAAGGCCATGTATACACAACTGTGTAAGTCCACACACGGTCGTGTAGGTTACAGAAATGGCTGAAACTAAATCTTCATGCTTCTATATGCTTCCAATAAGTTACACGATCCCATATATGGTTGTGAACGTTGTGGTAACTTCATTTCTTTTGTTCTCTATCCCTTCTTCACCCTAAGATCAAGCGTCGATAGAACAACTCGAAGGATATGTTTTTAGCTTATTTTGATTCTTGTTCCTCCAACTTGTACCTAAAATAAAATATGAATCAAAACAAGTATCTTAAGCACCACATAATATTAATCATTAAGCATTAGAAAGTAAACATATAGTCAATTAAGCACTTATCGGTAACAACTAATGTTATTAACTGTTAAAGTTCCTAAAATTTTAATTCGAAGAACTTTCTCTATAATTCTCTCTTGTAATTTGTTTCCTGTTCTTGAATTACCTAATAAAAGCTAAATCATAATTTGGTCATTTCCAAATTCTATTCTCATAGAAATTGCTGTATCATAAATGTTAACATTTGTCATCGATACAATTTGATTATCAATGAAAGTTGTGAAGTCATTATGTACTACATTCATAATCTCCTTCAGATGTCCTTTAGACTGGCCTTGTTTTTCAGCCACTCTAGAGAATTGGGATGATTTATTTTGTGCATTACGTACTTTAAAATGATGTTTTTTCTCTATCATCAGTTTATGCCCTTTATGGTGGGTGATTTGCATAGTATTAGATACGAGTCTAACATGAAGAGTACATTGTGACCTTGTAAGCATTTGTTGTTAACAAATTTCTTATTCAATATTCTGCATTGACTGGGTATTTGAATTGCTACCTTCTGATCTATTAGCAGTTGATTAAAAAGGCAACATAAAACTTTTATTTTGTCTGGTTCAACTTGTCTTAGATAGTCACCTAATTGCATTTGTAATGTTTCAAGCGTTCTGATAAATTTTGAATAACTTTAGGAGAAACATGTGTCAAATCCATTTGAATAGTAGTTTACTTTCTGTGGATGACAAAAACCACGATTTATACATTAAAGCTGATGCAAAATCCAGCACTTATGAAGTTGCTATAGCTTTTCTTCGCTTATACTAGGTTTCCCAATTTTGAATATTTTGGAAGTCCTTATGTTCTTTGACTGTCCATCATAATTATCGTGTTTTCTTCTGCTTAAATCCTAATGATCCGAAACGTCAATATCACTATTTAAAATCTTACTTCTGTTACCTTTCTCGGGGGAAAAAAAAGGTTGATTCTTGAGACTTGAGTCTTCATGTGCACATGAAATTTCTCAACCAAAATTTGGATTAAGGTGTCGTGTTACTTTATGTCTTGCATTTATTAATATACTGCAAATTATGTCCTTAAGTATTCCTTCCACATATTCTGCTTCTGTAATCTCAAATTTGTGAAATTTTTATTATTATAGACCATCTAGTTTGTCGATCGATAAAAATTTCCATGGTTAACTTAGTTGGAGATTGATACTGGATCGAGACATAGGCGTACATGCATAGAGAATCAAGCTTAACCATATCCGTGGAGAGGTTGAAACGCCAAATTGCAATCGTATGTTACTGCTGCATCATATTGGTCGTTTAATCGCTGACTTCATTTTGATCGTCTTTCGTTTGCTACGGAAGCGGTTTGATGACATTCCATCTGAGTAATGGGTTTTCCAATTTCTTTTTCGAACCAATTTGAGGTTTCACGTGAAAGACATGGAGAAACCACCTATACTTTAGGTATAATTTCTCACTGATGTAATAAGTATAGTCCCTTGAGAGCTCAAGGCTGGTTTCTGGTAATGGTCTTCGGCTTCTGGATTTGAAGATTTCCAATGTTGTTTTATTTATTGCATCAGACTGCAACGACAGTCTAGGCCAGCCTTCCCTTCCTAAAAAGAGTTCCTTATCAAACCGGTTATCCACATTCTAAATGTTGAACTCCAACATTAGGAGCCCCCACCCCCCGTGCCCTCGGGATTGGAGAAGGATGTAAATCGCGGGATGTGCCTCAACTGACCAAAGACTTGGGTTTACCCACTGATCTCACCATACAAGAGGCCCAAATCTTAAAGGTTGCCCCCAAGATTCGAACCCCCACTCTGCAGGTCGCCAATATGGCAGGCACCACACCACCTAAGCCTTTGCCAGTTAGAACTAATTAGATGTTGAAACGAGATACGACACCTATCAAATCTTCAAGTACTACCTGCAAGATCGCTGAAGTGGAACATATTAACCCTTATCAAGACATGCCCTTGTTAGAGGGAACGTGGCAATGTCCACAGACGGACTAAAATCTAGTGACAGGCCAACAATGTAAAGTAGGAGCGTACTTCGGCAAATGGCCAAGGAATGCCACAAATTTTGGTCCAATTCTAAGACTATAAATGTACCGTTGATAATCAAGGTTCTACAATTGGACATAACGGCCATAACTGCAAAAAAGCCTCGTTACATTATTGGTACACAAGAAATTGGCACAACAATTGTGCACAAATGCTACTATTGAAAAGAATATTAGAATAATAACAGATTAGTATGGCATCGTAAAATCAAGCTGGTAATGTGTGGAATAGCTCCAAATTGTTACTGTTTCACCATGAAAGAACTTTTACAACTGCATCCACCAACAGCACTTGGATTTGTGGCCACCTAGACATGAAATCAGAATTCAAAACACAGTTTTTATCCATGAACCATTTAAAAGAGCAACAATTAGTATCAAGAAACAAACCAAGAGTGAACTGACAAGAATGCATAAGGTATCAAATCTAATTTTGACCTTTAGCAGAAAAGCTATAGATGTAAATTACGAATTTGGATTATTCTCAATATATAACCTAATCTCCCTATAATGGCATTTCCATTAGCAATTGAGCAGTTCAAACCAATAAACAATCATTTCAATAGTTCATTTGTTGATATCCAAACCAATGCTTCATTTCTTATGGTCACCTATGTAGAGAAGCAAGTAAAAGTTAGATGCTGGCTTTAGTCTTCTTCTGTTGTGGATGCAATGTAAGGTCTTACATTATACTCGAGTAATTTTATCTTAAAGAAAAAGCACCAAAGGCACAAAGGGAAATGTCAAGTTTAGAAAATCAAAACTCAGATAGAAATACTAAGAACATGGCACAGGCAATCAATCTATGTAAATGGAGGTATACCTCTAGTAACCATGAGAAGAAAACTTCAGGTATACCTCAAGTAACCATGAGAAGCCAACTTGAAGTACCATCATACACGTTAACATGACAACTTGTTATCTACCAAGTTCTTATGCGTTGAATTTGAAAGGCAGAGACTGATGGAATATTGACGTGACAACAACCTTGATGAATTTTCAGGTTTGCGTGAAATTTTCTTCTCTAATCCTATAACTAGAAACAATATCATTACGCGGATAGGGAAGATGAAATGGCTTACAACGAAAGCTGAGCGGATCAGTTCCTCAACATAGTCAACAGTGGCTCCTTTCACAAAATCATATGAAATATTATCAACTACCAGTTTGACTCCTCCCCTTTCAAAGACTCTGTGAAAAGGATATGAGATCATTAGGAAACTACAAATGGGGGATGCATTTGATCCTTTCGTAGTTAAGCAACAAAAAGAAAGAAAGCAAGAAGACAGGAAGTTAACAATCTTCTCAAACCTGTCATCATGGTTAATTTTATCATCCAAGTCAAAAACATATTGGAAACCAGAGCATCCACCAGTTTCAACACATAACCGCAGCAATTTTCTCTCTGTTGCTCCCTCACTGGCTTGAAGTTCTTTCATCCTCTGCAGGCAATTGCAAAGTCAATCAGAAGGCTAAAATAAATATGAAATTCGTGAAAGAACAGAGGCCCAAGTTTTACTTCCAGCCAAACCTAATCCGATCTTCAAATTTTATCTGAACTATACATTTAGCGGAGCATTAAACACTAAAAAGGTGTAGATAAACAAGGGCTAGCAAAACCAGAACTAATAATGCATAAGCTGATATAAATGTGATTTTCCCACCAAAGATATCCCTTGATGGTTTTGCGTAGTTGGAAAGCAAAACAGCTCTATTCTATTTTTGAACTTAGAACCCTCTACTTGACAGATTCTAATCAAATAAATCAAAACAATGAAATGAAAAGAATAAGGAAAAAAGGAAACAATTTACTTCATCGGTCGACAAATCAAACGAAAAAAAAAAACTTTCCAACGATGAAATAAAGTATACGAGACGAAGCCATAAAAACCAATAAGCTAAAAAGGAGAAACCAGTCACAAATTCGACAAGAAAAAAATATGTACCTGAATACAATTTTCAGTCAAGTGAATGGAATCGTCGTCTGCAGAAGTAGAAGAAGAAGGTTCGTGAAGAGCGGAGGAGGAGCTGAGAAGCCTGTGGTTCTGTCGAATCCGGTCGGCGAAGAAAGGCGTAATCCGGCTAATCAACGATGATCGCGACATGGTTATATATATTCTTTTAATGAAGCACCGTCAACTAAGCTACGGAGGGTCTGTGCCTGCCAAAGACCACCTCTGAGGCCGAAGCCGTGTACCACATCTCGTATCGTTCTACCCCCATTTTTCTTTTAAGCCATTTTACTTCTGCCTTTTCTTTTACTTTCTACCCATTTTAATTCATTACTAGTTCTGAACCCCGTGCTTTGCACGGGTTGTAAAAAAGTAAATAATAAATTTTAACTACAGAATTGAAAGGCAAATACAAGTACAAAATCTACATGTTGCATGTCATAAAATAAGATTATGATAAAATAGAAATCTTACAAATAAAATGAGTCCCAAAACATAAGAGCCATAGTTATACAAATACAAAAGATAGATAGTTTACTATTCAAGTACAAAATACTTGCAGCCCTAAAATAGATAGATAGTTTACGAAACAAAAAGTGGCTGACAAAAAATTGGTCATTCTTGAACATTTCATAGTTAAGTTAACTTTTCTCTTTTGATTTTAGTGTTCAACTTAGTTGAAGACATTTGTGGTGATATTAAATCACATAAAGGCATATCATTCTCAAAAGTTTCTGATATTGGTCTCTTCATTTTGGAAATCTAGGGTGTCATTTGAGCTGAGGAAATAATGTCTATTTCAGTGTGACAAATTGCAACTTTATCATCCTGTAATTAAATAAACTCAATAAGTGGAATACGCAATACATGAATATATTGAAAAAAAATAAATGTACATACTTTGTTATCAACTGCAGATAGAGAAATACACCCGTCAAGAATGTTTTCTGAAAAGTAGCTGAGTGATTCAATTTGATTTGAATCCTGCAGAATGAAAAGTATCTTATAAGAGAAACAGATATGTTGGCACTTTCTGTAGGTTGCTATGTTATTGTTTTTTCAACAAACAAGATAATTCAACTTTGTAAAGCAAGAGATTGTCTTACAATTTCAGATGCAGAAACTGATTGTGGTGCATTTGATTGAATAGAATCCTAGCATAAATTTAAATGAATAAGAATAATCGTTCATGTGTGATCCACATTATACATAATATTAATGGTATGTACATACTTGTTTGTTCACAGTAGGTAATGATGACAGAGGTGCAATATCAATAGGAATGTTACTTAGTGATTCATCCAGAATTGAATCCTGCAAAGCAAAACTCAGTAATTGATTACTGAATTCCTATTTACATCTAATTAATTTAACAATGAAAGGTTTTACAATGAGATAATATATATCTGAATTTTTTAATATAATGTCAATGAAAAGAAGAAAAATTAGATAATTGAACTTGGTAGGAAATCAATCATTTAGTTTGCTAAGTACTAATTGTAGCCAAGGCTCTAACAAAAGTAATTTGCTACAATAATACGATTATAAAAATAAAGAATGACGAAATTTTCTTGGTAGAATAGAAAAAAATTGGAATGTGTAAAAGAGGTATTAATACTCACAACTTCGTTAGGATTTATCAAGACCAGTGGTCCTATTGAAAGATTAGTAGCAGTAGCAGAATCACTCAGATAACATTCCTGGAAAAATATTGTATTTCATGAGATCAATATTGCTACAATATATACATATCTGTGTATATCAATGAAGTTTCATGTAATGATGAATAGTTGCTATTCTTCTTTGTAGTGGGAAGTAGAGTAATACCTGAGACTGGGGTGGAGAATCCATGTATTTATTGATCAGTTCCCCATTACAACTTACTTTCTTGACAGTGAAACTTGAAGATTTGTTGATTTTATTAAATTCAGTGACTTGTACCTTGAAAAGATAAGTTTTCTTAACCAAACATTCTAACTCATCAGGAAATCCATCTTCATCTCCTTCCTAATTAACAAATTAATTCTAATTAAACACACAAAAGAGTAGACAATTTATTATCAAAAATAAAAAATAAAGATCATAATCTTTTACAAACCTTAATTAGACGGTTTCTAAGATCATTTGCACTAACTTGAATCAATGGGAAGGCTTGATCATCAAATAACACAAATGACTCCAGACCGTCATAAGCATCTTTTACTTGAACATGTACTTTATATCTAGAATACATAAATATATCAAATATTAGTGTTTATCATTATAGAACATTAAATTTAAATAAAATTTAAAATGTCGGTGTACCTCGTTACAATTATATTTGGAGTGTTCCGACATTTAGAGCACATGAGTAGCTCATTCTCAATTTTGACTTTATATCCATGAATGGAGCCTGCATCAATGTACCAACTCTACTCAGTTTGGATCTTTCTAATGGTTGCGAGAATAGTATAAATACCATTCTATTGTAATGTTATGAAAATATAGGTCAACTTGTAAGATAGAGGTGCATAAATTCATAATGAAGAAAAGAATTATGCATTTTCAATTTACCTCACACCATCTCAGTTCAGTAACCTTCTTTCTTGTTTCAAAAGATAAGAAATCATTCAAAGGGGATTGACTTAAGAAAGGATGATCAAGCTGAGAGTATCTCTGGGAAGATGTTTCCCCAACCATTATCAAACTGAGGCTAAAGTAAAAAAGAATTGAATAAATAGGTAGTGCGTATATATGCAATGATACAAATTTAGAATAAGATGATAATAAGCCATCATAAAAATATTTACCTCAATTTAAAATCTTGAACAGTAGGGATGTCAGGATTAATCAATAGTTTTGCCTCGCATTAGCTCTTTCATCAAACAATTTAACTTCATCTTAAAAACGCGAACTATTAAATCTGGTATATCTTGTGCTTTCAAATTCAAATCCTTTAATCAACGTGTCAATTTAGGCCATGTCGGATTACAAGTGAAAGTGATAAAGATGTCAGAATAGCCAGTCCATTTATAGATGGCCATTTCAACTTGATAATTTTGTATCATATATCTCAGCCCTCTAATAAAAGTTGACGGCAAAATTATACATTTACCAACAGACGCACTTGATGGATGCCCTTGTGATACTGCTTTTGAAACAGTGCTATAAACATCATCTCTAAGATCCTCTTGATGAGTTTTAACATAACTGATTCTTTGATTTTCCATCATTGTGTATCCATCAACAACAAATTATTGGAACAGTCTCCCAGCATGTAATAGAAGAGATTTTTCATCGTCTCTATCTTGCATTCTAAAGGCTAAATACTCCCGTAATGTGACTTTAGTCCTCTT
>JANQBM010000004.1:28094224-28107978 GCA_025594535.1 Erythroxylum domingense
CATTGGAAATTAATAATGAGATAAAAATTAAATGCAAGACATGACGTGAATTTAAGATGTACCTTATAACAGTCATTATTTCATGCTTTGTATCAAAGATATACATTTGGGAAAATTTTGGTGGTTGGCCTTCAACTGGAAGTAAGTTGGCAATATGATGATAATTCTAGCCAGACATTACAAAAGAATAAGGACTATGTCCATCATTAAGTGACTTGTCAACCTTTCCTCCCATAGAAGTAAAATTGAACATCATGTTATAAATCTTGATATATTTCATAAAATGTTTAGATATTTCCAACTGTTTACTGAATACTAACTTCCTTATATACTCTGGAGGTTGCTTGAAATGTGTTAGTTGAATCTTTCCTTGAACATAGCAAAGACCAAATCTAGGGTTGGCATTGTGCTTAGATTTCTGAATCCTCTCACAGTACCACATTTGAGCTCCACAGTAAGTGCAAACACATTGAGGATCACCAAGATCAATATATTCTGTAAAAGAAAAATAAATCTAATTTTAACTAAGGCAAACACAAGTTATGCAAAAGACGTTAAACAACCTCTGAGATAGTAAACCTTTATGTGCAAAGTAAGTGCTTTCTTCATTACTATCATCTTCATTAATGTCAGTTGCATAGTTTGCATCATCAATTTCAACTGCAATAATAATACATGAATTCAATTATGCAATATCCTATAAGTAGATTGGAGAAACAAAAATTAATACAATGTCTTAACAAATTATATAAATAGAAAAATTAAATATGTCAAGTGTACCTTGTTGAATAGATGCACCATTCAATTCATTCACAATAGCTGTAACAAAGAAGAAAAAATTATTACATCAAAAATTGAAAGACAGTTAATTTAGCATAATTACAATTATATCTATACCATTCACATTATTATCTATTGTGCTGCCAATTTCATCTGATAATTCAGATTGTAAATCTTCTGACACAAGATCAGTAATGCCATCGACTTCATTATTTATATAATCTTCCAGTGGAACATTTAGATCTGGCAATCCAATTCACATGCAATGTTTGAAGCCTCAATGTTGTCATGAATTTTGCAATTGCAAGTTATAGCTCTACATTTGCCCATACTTCTAATAACATGTCTTCCTGGCTTCATTGCTAATAGATTTCCATTTTGAGTTCTCTTGGAGATTACACATGGTGAACTTGCAACAAATTGAATCTGAGGAAGGATATTTACTTCAAAATCTTTCCTTGATTTGAGCTGTTTGTTTGAGCAACCAACTTCCTCTAAACATAAAAGAAAGTATATGAAATTGAATAAGTTACAAAAAATATAACATTTTTTATATACAATCTAACATTGACAAACCTGGAAGAGCTAATGAGTTAAAATCTTTGAAAAGGTTCTTAGCACAGTTTGAAAGATCTGTAAATGGATGCCTCTGCTTGAATCCAGAATTTGTTAAACTACTCTTGACTGTACTGGATACTTGGTTTCCATTTGCTTCAGAAATTGGTGTAACACCATTATGTTGTAAATGAGTTTGAACAGATGATATTCTTCTTTCCAAAAAATATTGATTTGTAAGAATTGAAGAGGAAGGTGGTAAACAACAGTTTCTGATAATATTTCCATGAACTCCTAATAAAAATAACGCAATAGTTGAATGTGAGCAAAAATGGAGGTGCTTTAAGTAAAACAGTACTAATGCAAAGAGCACTTCATATATAGATCGATTAAATTTGCATAAAGATTGTCATTGTACCTCCTAAAACACCAGTAGCAACTGTACTTTCTATTTGACTACCTGATGCATTTTTCTTCAGTAGTGGAGTCTGATTTTCTTCAAGATGAAAAGAATTTTTACTATTGGACTTCATAACTTCACTCTTCATACCACACTGGTTTCTCCTTGAAACCACAGGCAGAATTCTATATTGATTGCACGTGATCCATTGTCTTCTGAGGTAGTTTCAGTAGTTATACCAAAGCAAGAACATATATAACAACCTGATATTCATGCCGCCAGTTTTGCTCAACAACTTATGAAAGAAATTGTTGTAACCTATTGACCTCAGATATATATGCATGCTTGTGCAAATCAATTTTTATGCTTCATATAATTGATGCATATAACTACAATTTTCAGTTCAAAAATTATCTTCTCATGCTTAAAGAATAAATATCTATATCTGAATATAAATATCTATCACCTGGACTCTGCAACTTCCGTCACTGGTTTCCACCTCGACGCCACCGTCCTACATCATCTCTCCAGTAAGCCCGTCATGCTCCATGTGTCTGTGTACACTGAGAGGATGGGAAGTACTTGTGGAGTCAGCGGTGGGAAGCTCCTCGTCGAGTTTAGGTTAATGGACGCCTAGAGAACGCTAAACTCAAGTTTGTCAAAATGGGCGGTTAAAGCTTGGGAGGTAAACCGACGGTCAGTATAGCCTGGTTATCTAAAAGCATGAATGAAAAATCTATGGAGAAGCATTAAATGCTTTATTTAAACTGAAACATTATCTGTGTATTCGTTTAAAAGGATTGGAAAAGCTTTTCAGAAGCATTAAATGCTTTATGAAAAGCCTTGACATTCTATTGTACGCATTACATGAATGGAAAAACTTTTGAGAAGCATTAAATGCTTTATGAAAAGCCTTAACAAATGTAAGCCTTGACATTTTTAAACGGGAATTGGAGAGATGGGGATTGAGTTTTAAGTAATTAAGTAGATTTGTACATTCCCAGCTACCAACCCCTTCCCCTTTATTTCTTTCACTTTTCTCTACTAGAAAGATAATTGGTTAGTTGTAATGAAGTAAGGAATGAAACAATATGGTTAATAATTTATATCTCTTTTGGGAAAATTCTCTATACTCTTTAATATAGTAAAAAATAGAAGTTATATCTATTTTCATTCATCATTATATTTATTATAATTCTTATTATCATTCTCTTAAGTAAACCAAGCACATCCTAAGTTGCTAGAAAAAATTGTAAAAGACATAAATCCATTGTTAAGAGTGCTGTAATGTTTTGGCCGATACAGCATACTCAAAATTAATATGTTATATCTAGTTAAGATACTGATTGATATCAACTTTTTTACTTGTTATTGATCGGTATAATATGATAGAATCAGCAAAACTATTTTTAATTAAAGGACTTATTTCAGTGAACCAAGCCCATCCTAAGTTGCTAACGAAAATTGTAAAAGACATAAATCCACTATTAAGAGTGTTGTAATGTTTTGGCTCACACGACATAATTAAAATTAATATGTTATATCTAGTTAAGATACTGATTGATATCAACTTTTTTAGTTGTTATTGACTGGTATAATATGATAGAATCGGCAAAATTATTTCTAATTAAAGAACTTATTTCATAATTGAGAATTCTTTAGCCATTGGGACACTTTTTATGTTTTTGTTATCTTATTTTGAAATCAACAATAACTTAAAGATAACATTTAAATGACTAATTGTCTTAAGCAGTTACTTTAATAACAATAATAATGTAATTGTCCCGTATCATTATATTAAAGATATAATTATTTTAGTAACAAGGATATGAGTTTTTCTTTTAATCTTTCATCTCTTACTCCTATATAATTGGACTAAATGATAAAAATTTTTAGTTTTATACTTGTCCAATAACCCGTTTGAGTAGACGATAATAATATATCATACATATGATAGAATTATATAATAACTTGACTAATGAATCAATACTTTGGTGAAATTAGTATGTTATAACTTAAATCATTTTATCTCATTCTCATTATAAAAATACTTATTATTTGTATTGCCTTCTATATAAAAGGTGGGCTCTTTTAAATATATCTTTATACAAATTTGGATTTATAATAATCTTCCTTGTTTCTCAATCATTTAAATCAAATTAACATATATATATATATATGCTTCTAGGAACATTATAAGATAGCAATCATTAACTTAATTATCTAGAATTAAAACTCAAGTGGAAATAATATTTTGGTTTAAGATTCACATAACATTAAAAAAACTCTCAATATAAGTTGATAATATGATTTATATTATTTGTTTCTTTTGTGTTATTATGTACTTAACCCAGTTATACTTGATATCTTAAGTAGGTTGATTTGGTTGTCGTGCTAAAATTCCCTATTAGTAATGAAATAAGGCTCATGTGTAGCTTTTTATTTGAGCTATCAAGATTGTTAATTAGGAGTAAAATAGGGTTTAATTTGGGTGGTTCAAGTGAGGTATTAAGAAAAAGTGTGGAGGAAAAGGGAACAACTTGAGATGTTGCATTTATCTTCTTCCATCATTAATGTACCTTCATGGCTCGAGACATCTTTTTTTAATTTTTTGTTAGTATATCCTCATATCTTGTGACCGATTTTTTTTTTATTGGAAAGAAACAACAACCAAGCTACTGCCCTAAGAAGGCTATTGATCTCTCATCATTCTGAAGCAACAAACGCATTCCTGGAGGCGGATGGTCCTATAAGAATAAGTCCTGAGCGTTTGACGATCTCATCTTAGCTAAGAAATCTGCACATTGATTACCTTCGCGAAGGATATGAGAAAGAGAACAACACCAATCACGAGCAAGCAAGCTACAAGTAAGCAAGCTACGAGTGTCTCCAACAATACTGAAGCATGGATGAGTCTGCGGGTATGATTTAGGTATCAAATTGACTGCCTCCTATGAGTCAGTTTCCACTAGCACTTTTCGATGGCCTTAATTCCAAGCCAAAATTAACCCCTGTCGAATAGTTTGCAACTCAGCATTGAGATTGGTGGCATGGCCTAGAAACCTTGTAAAACCCATTAGCAAATGGGCTTAATGATCTCGCATAATCCCTCCAAAGCCAGCATCACCAAGATTGCCATGGGAACTTCCATCCACATTGATCTTCACGAATGTTATCGGAGGGGCACACCAAGGAATCCATTGATCCTCACTTTGAAAACAAGATGGAAGAGAAGACGTGCACGCCATTAGGCAGTCCCTTAATAAGATTGTGTGCCACCGAAGTTGGACAACAGTCGCCATAGTTTTGCATTGGATCACCGCGTGGTTCCTTGCACACCAAATAATCTAGGCACCAACTAGGAACTTAAGAACATAATCAGGGGTTCACTATTATTCTCCATCATCAACATCTCCTTATGTTTTAATATTTCTTTTTTAAACCATTAAACTAAAATATCAACAACTATAATGTACAAACCCAAACTTGTAGACATATACTAATACAATAATTTACTCATTAACTTTACTATATTGAATTTGGTGATATAATCACGTTTTATACTTGTTATTTCGTCAACAAATATCAAATATTTGTCTAAAATGCATATTTAAACAAATATATTAGAAATACAAAATATCAACAGATAAACACTACAGAGAGAAAGGAAGATGGGAGTAATATTTCCTGGTTATTATATCTATTACTCAATCATTCAATCGATAAGTTGATATACTAGCTACCTTGCTATATAAGTATATCAAGCATAATCAAATAAAGAATTTAAGAGAAATTTGAGTTGTTTATATTAGAGTTCTCTAATGCATCCTGAAAAACATAATGAAAAAAAGACCTAAAAAGTGCTTTAACACTTGTCAAAGAAATTTAATAAATATTAATTTTACTCATTTACTTGGTATATTATAAAATTATGTAATTATCATTACCAATATAATTTCTATTACTGATATAGCAAGTAATGATTAGAAGTAGCCACTAACTGCCTCATAAGATCTATTCCTTATTAACCAGTTCTTCTATACATTGAGTGTATTAGCTCTTACATAATCATAACGCTATTTGTAATTAGTCTATATTAATTTATACCCTATAGTCAATTGGTTAGTTTTATTTTAATGACAAAAATAATTATAAAGCCTTCTTTGTCTTATATATATTTATATGTATATGATAAAGTTCATAGAATAATTATGCATTGAAATGAAATTATGATGAAATTATAATTATGAGATTCACATTACATTTATTTATTATTCATAAATTTTTCTCAGTCATTATTCTATTAAGTCTGGATGTTAACAGAATGTAAAAAGACTAGCATAAGTTTTGTTTTTACTTATGAAGAAGTTATTGATCTCATAGACTAAAGTATAGAGATACTTAAACAAACGTGTGGATGTTTGTTAAAAAATAAGTTCACTAAATTGATCCTATATTATGAATCTATTTGGAACATTACTTGTATGCGTATGAAAATTCTCATTGTGATGATTGTATAACTGATCATTTAACTAGATATCTCCAATATTATCTTGTATAAGGATTGTTATGTTTTGATACTAATTATAAGATATTCTAATCATGGGTAGTTTATTCAATAGTGATTGGATGTAGCATGAAATATATAGAGGTAGTTGAGTGATCAAGATAGGATTCATCATCCTAAAGTAATTAGGGAGAATATTTCATTATTCTTAATTAGTATTGCTTCTAGAAATCATTGGCTAAAGTGTAATGACACTTAGTAAAATAATTTACAAATGTCATTAATTGAATCAATAGATAATGATGCATAATTAACATCTTTGAACTCAAAATAGAGTAAACGTTAATTTCATACTCTATGTCTAATCGAAACATTGAATGATGAATGATTAAATTATATGAAAAAATCATACATAAAAAAGTTAGTCAAAATCACTTTGACATTTTTAAATATTTAAGCAATCACAATGTGTTACGAGACACCACTATTAACTTATGGATATAAATTGTTTAATTACAGAATTAAAGATAAATTAAGTGAGTTTAATTTATCTAATCCTAAATACAATATATGATTTATATTCATTGCCAACATATTTGGGAACCTAATTGATCACAATAAAGAACAAGTAAAAGAGAGTAAAGATATTTTATTCAAGTTGGACTTAATTGTAAAGATATTTTATTCAAGTTAGATATTATTTAGGAATGATTGGTATTTAATTAGAATTATTTGTATTTCTAAGTAAAGTTTAATTGAAATTAGAATTTAATTTCAATTAAATTACTAAAATATCCAAAATCTATTATAAATAGGTTTAATCTCTAACGAACCTAGTACTCCTTGTTTAACCCTCTCTGTAATAGTTGTAAAGTTCTCTCAACTCGTTATATGAATACTATTAGAGGCCAAATATTTATGTAACTACAGTGATTGAGATGACCTAGTTTCGAAAACGATTTACAAGAATATAATGAAACTTTGAAATAAGGTATGAATTAAGATTTATAATTTAGTTATTAATCATTTTATAACATTAAAGTGATCTTGATTTTTCTGAAATCATAATACAAAAAATTTTCATAATTATTCTGTTGAGATCAAGATTAGACCGCGTCTAACTTTTCCAAGAGTATCATCATAGTTGACTTTTAATTCTACTATTTGATTAAATTAACTTAATTGTTATCGATTTTATTAAAAAAATAACAAGGCTTAAAATATTAATTAATTAGTGAACCTGTTGAACGTAGATTAAGATTAATTAATTAAAACCTCATATGTTTTGTTCTTGATTATGAAAATTCAATCATACGCCTGCCTCATCTTTTTCTAGAAATTGCCTAGAACAACTAGGGTTATTTTCTTGTTTATTGAAATCTGAAAAATCAATATGCCATTCTTAACCCTTTTGAAGTTTTCGGAAACTTTTGTGAGAAAACTTACTCCTATTCTGGATTTAATGTGTTTTTTTAGGCTTCACATGATTGTGCAAAAAAATTGGTGGATGAGGTTGAGAAGCCTCATTCGACTGCATGAGTCTTCCGCCAACGGTGAAGACTATTGCTAGTGGTGACTGGCCAGGGCGAGAAATCGCCCCAAATTGAAGATGCCCCTCTTCGACGATGACAGTGGCTGTCTCGCCACTGATCGAAGGTGACAGTCACTCAAAAACTAGTGGCGATTTGCCACTAGTGACGGGTAATAGCTCGCCCACAAGAGGAAGTCGTTGGAGAAGCGACCTACTGGAGACGCTGGAGAAGACAAATGTGACATGTGGTGGTTCATGGAGGCGTATAGAGGTGGAGCAGAAAAACCAATGCGGCGGCATGAAAATTTCAGAAAACCTTGTGCATCATACACACCTCACAGAGAGTCTTACTAGCGCGTGCAGTCCCCACATTTTATAATTTGTTTTTTTATATGTTTTTAAGCCTTATTTTTAATTAAATTAGTTTAATTCATATTAATTAGTTTAAATCCTTAATAAATTTGAAAAGTATTTTCTAACTTTTTCAAAGGGTTATTTTATTAGGAATACTTTGAAATTTTGTTTAATTTTTCAAGTTGTTGAATTTTTAAGTTAAATTAATTATCAATTCAATAATTAGAATCAAGCAACTATTTAAAACAGCTATATTTCATAATTAGATTATGTTACATAATTAATATGATAAGATTATATTAATCAAATGAGATCTTAATTTTAAATATTATAGTGTTTTTCTTAATATGATTACGATTAATAATTTCATTAGATTGATTCCTAATTTAATTTTGAAAAAGTAGTTTCTAAAATTCGTATTAATTAGTTTCAATTATATTGAAATTAATTAATTAGACTATTTAAAATTAAGAAAAATATTTTAAATAATTAAGAAAGATGTTTTTAATTAAATTTATTTATTTCAATTTGATTAAGACAAATTAAATTTATGGCTTTATTTGTTTAGAGAATTATTATTCAATTTATTTATGAACTATTCCTTTATATATGAATAATAAGTTTCTTGATTTGGTAGAAAAAGTTAATTTTCCTGATTAAATTTTAAAAAGTGTTTAATTTATTAATTAAGAATGTGCTTTCTTAATATTTTTGAAAATAGTTTTCTAATTTATTAAATAAATATTTTCTAATTAATTAAGAAATTAATCATTAAATAAATAATATAATTGAATTTCTTAATTAAATTTAAAAGTGTTTTATTTAATTTTGAAAGTAGTTTTCTTTTAATATTAGAAAATAATTTTTTAATTAAGGAAAAGAAACTTCTAACTAGATTAGAAATAGTTTTCTAATTGGATTAGAATGTGTTATATAATTTTGAAAAAAATGAGTTTTTCTAAATTATAATAAGTAAAAAGCATGATTTATTGAAAATTTGCTTTCAATTAAATTTTATTAAAGGAGTCAAGATAATTAGAAATAATTTCTAATTAGGTTTTAAATTGGTTCTCAAATTAAAATAAATTTATATTTGGAACAGGAATTTAGTTTAATTGAGAATCAATAAGTTTAATATAATATAATTTTACAAAGAGTTGGAAATATTATTTTATATTATTAAGATCAATGACTACAATCAAACGAAGTTTAATATTTTATGCATATAATTTGATTATAAATGGATAATTTTCATACTTTATTTATTTGTCTAATATATATATTAGATGTATATTAAATTGCAAGTGATATTCTTACAGGTAATTTTGTGTTTGATAAGACAAACAAAATTAAATCCCTTGTTGAAATATTAAGCACATGTTTTAAACATGATTGTTGTCTTTCATTGTTATAAGAATAAACCAAAGTTCTGTTTATTGTTAGACTTGTTAAGCAAACTCAATGCCTATTTAACGTGAATATATTCACTCTTATAACATTGCGTCCTACTTAACTAAATTTGTAATTTGGATAAACAAATTCATGATCACATGAATTGAGAGGTAGGGTTAAGAATAACATATAAGATATATTTTGGCAAGAGTTATCACTAACAGATCTAGGAGTTATATAAGATGAGATTGATAAAGTTGCTATCTACTTAATTTAACTTTAGTTGGTTTATTAAGCAAACTCAAGATCAAATAAATTTGAATGAGATCATAACCTACCAGAGATTAGAGTAATCTTTTCGAATAGTAGTGAGGATTATTATTTTGAATAAAATAGTAGGAGTAACCAAATACATTATTAAAGTCCTAATATTATTTAGTAGTCATAACATATAATCAATTACTTGCTTGTCTTACATTTAAATTCTATTCTGAGTGGAATTTACCTTATTTAATATAGTTGATACTAAGTTAGTAAACCAAATTTTTTGGACATAGGTTATGTTGTGAAGAGTTCTTAAAGTTATATTAAAAAAGTTATATATTTATTATGCAATTTTGCTATAATCATTGTTGAGGATTTGGTAATAAAGTTTAAGGGATAAGTTAAGATCATATGGATGACAAAATTTATTGACATATTGAGTTGGCTAATGTCTCATAAACTTTGATGGCAACATGTAAGATGTATGTCAACACCATGATAGTAAGATACAAGAGGTTACATAGAATAAAACTGAAAGGTATAGTACCTTGATGAAAATATTTCACTTAATTTAGCCCACTAAAAGCATAAACATGGACATCAATTAAAGGCTTTGCTATCGTATGATAATAGTTATCATAAGAAGAAAATGATTGCATGACTTTTCTTGCCAATATGTCATATGATAGAGATCATATGTATTTTTAGTTCATGCCTACGAGTATTTGATACTAAATTTAGATTCAACATTACTATAATATTTAATGTATGATAAGAAATATATTGCTAAGTAAAAGTAGTTAATCTAAGTTAATGCAAATAATTTGTATGTTTTGGATCAAAGGAAACTTATGCTAAATATAAGTGGCAAAAATACAAAGTTGGATAGCTAAGACTATCCTTTTATACCATTTTGGTTAAATCAACATGATGAGAATCATAACTTACATACAAGGATATATGTATCCTTTTGATTACAAATTGTAGGTAACTTATGAAACTTATTACGTTAAATAATAACCAAATCAACCTTTAGTTAGATTAAAATTGTCAGATTTATACATGTGATGTATTAGATAAAATAACAATTCATAAAGGATGATACTTAGGTTTCATTATATTACTAATGACTTTATATGATATACTCATATGTATTAAATGAAATTTTGATTTAAAATTTTGAAAAGTTTAAATTGTTTAAATGTACATAGAAATTAAGCATTGAGAATGTTGAAGCAATTTAATGAGATTGATGTAGTGAGTTTTAAATTTTTCGATTATACATAAGGAATGATATTCTTTAATGAATATCGTCACAACTAAATTCATAAGAGTATGGTTTTATATAAGGAGGAAAATACAATAGGAGATATTATATGATGCAATATTATTTCTTTTATAGCTATTCCTAGTATAATGACTTACCTTCAATAGTTTTAGTTAAATAATTAACAAAATTTTACATTAGATATGAAATGCTAAGTCTTTGAAAAAGTTAAAGTTAATAATTTAAGGATGTGATGCTTAGCTGAATCATGTATTATCCATTAAGTTTAGAACTAAATTGGATAATAAAAGGTTATGAGATATCCAAAAAGGTTGGATATAATCTTACAGCACTGAACAAATTGTTTATTTCAGTGAAGATAAATAGTGAGAGTAAGATGAATTTTAAAAGGTTCAAATCTTATGATAATACATCCAATTAGAACTAGTGCTTTGTTGACACATTTAATTTATAGTTTAAATATTATGAGATATTGAAAGATTAACTTTCACAATAAATTCAAATAGTTTATTTTAAAGATGATTGTGAATTTATCATATTTACAAGAAGGTTAGTAGGATTATAGTTGTCTTCTTTAGTAAGAGTATATAAAGGCATATTGCTCATAGAGAACAATAATTCTAATTTTCAATTGTTGAAGATATAATTGTCCAAGAATAACTCTTGTTGGATATGAAGTGGTAACAACTTAATTCTAGGAATTAGATCTATAAAGATAGATTGGAAGTTGTTCACTTATTCTAAATCCAAGTACATAAATAATGTACTAAAGATGTTTAATATTTGAGATATCGGATATTTATGAAATATTAAAATATTCATTATTCTATGTATGAGTTAATATTTTCCATGCTTATATAAATATTAACTTTATAAGTAAATCCTAACTAAGGTCTATTTTACTTAGAACAATATCATTTAAGATTGGAAATATTTCAATGTAACAATGGTTGATAATTAAGACATAATAGATTTTTCATTTAGTGGAAATGATTAATTGGATCAATAAGTTCTTTAGTGAACTTGAAATAGTTCCTTGCATTATGTAAGACAGTAATGTATAGTGGAACATTAGAGCCATTAAGCATATAAAAGGAGCTAGAGTCTCATCAAAGATCCAATGATGTATTTAAGCAATTGTTCTTAATTATGATGATAATTAAGATAAAAGTTGTAAAATTTAATCAAGTGTTTACTATAGAGAATCTTATATAATTCTTTCATTAAGCCATTATCCCAACAGTAGCAAGAGCCACATAGTATAAATGGGAGATTATTGATTTATACCCTACAACCAACCAGTTGTTTGCAGTTTTGCAAAAATAAATAAATAAATAAAGGCATTCTTTATCTTATACATATTTAGATGTCTATGATATATCATACATTGCAAATAAAAGTAAGATTAAATTATAATTATGAGATTTATATTACATTTATGTATTATTCTTAAATTTTTCCTAATTATTGTTCTATTAAGATTGGATATTAATATAACATAAAAAAACTAGCATATGTTTTATTTTTCCTTATAAAAAAAGTAGTCGATCTCATAGACTAAGTATAAAGATACTTAAACAAACATGTGAGTGCTTATTAGAGAACAAATTCACTAAACTAACTCCATATGAGAAATCCATTTGGAATATTATTTGTATGTCTATGAAAATTCTCATTATGTTGATTGCATAACTGATCCTTTGACTTGAAGTCTCTAAAGTTATCTTGAATAGGGGTTGATATATTTTTATACTACTTATGACCTATTCTAATCATGAGTAGTCATTGGATGTAGCATGAACTATATCGAAGTAGTTGAGTTATTAAGATAGGATTCATCGCCCTAAAGTAATTAGGAAGAATGTTTCATTGTTCTTGATTAGTATTGATTTAAGAAATCCTTGGCCAAGGTGGAATAACGTTTTGTAAAATAGTTTACAAACGTCATTAATTAAATTAATAACTAATGGTGGAAAATTAATATGATTGGACTCAAAATAGAGTAGACAATAATTCTATTATCTATATTTAATTGAAATATTGTATGATGAAAGGATTGAATTATACAAAAAAATCATGTACGAAAAGTTTAATCAAAACTACTTTGACATTCGTAAATATCTGGGTAGTCAATAGGATGCTAAATGCCAATCTTGATTTATTGATATAAATTGTTTAATTACATAATTAAAGATAAATTAGAAGAGTTAATTTATATAATTTCAAATATGATTTAGGGGATAATTTGTATCAATTGCCAAAATATTTAGGAGCCTAATAGGTCACATATAAAGAATGAGTTGAAGAAAGCAAAGAGATTTTAATCAAGTTAGACTTAATTGTAAAGTTTAAAAAGCTTTACGTGTTGGACCCCGATCCTTTTCTTAGTAGTAAGCATGTGATTAGTCTATGTTGAGGTTTAATTTTGATTAATTTGATTTTGATTAGGTCTTAATTATAATGTCTTTGGGGGTAAACATTTTTTTTAGGATTGATGGATTAAAAAGGAGAAATTTAGATTAAGTTAGAAAAGCTTATGGAGTTAGTTAGAAATGGAAGAACATGATCTTGTAGGGGCATTTTAGGAAGAACACTTAAGTTCTTAAAAGTTAAGTCTTATAAGGAGGGGCATTTTGGTCTTTTTGGCTTCTTGTAAATGAAAGAATGAAAGAAGGTTAGAGAT
>JANQBM010000004.1:28108078-28118992 GCA_025594535.1 Erythroxylum domingense
ATAGGTTTTGTGTTCTGAATTTTTTAGGCAAATTCTGGAAAGACATTGAGGATTTTTATAGTTTTCCCATAATGTATTAATTGTTGCTCTCGGATGTGGGAGTTGCAGGATGTGAATTGTTGAAGTTTAGGGTAAGTGTTGCTAAAGGGTTTGTGTTTTCTATGTTGAAGCAAAATTCTGGGCTGATGTGGACTGAATTGGATTGAGTAGTCTTTTGGAAAAATGTAGAGGAGTTTCATAGTTTTCCATTGATATATCATGTACTGATTTTGGATGTGGGAATTGAAAGATGTGGGATGTTGAAATTACTGCAGATGTTGTTGAATGATTTGTGTTTGCTGTGTTTTGGAGCAAATTTCTAGGCTGATGTGGATTAAATTGAGTTAAGTAGTTTTCTGGAAAGTTATAGAGGGTTTACATAGCGTTCCAATGAAGTATTATGTATTGGCTTTGGATGAGGGAGTTGAAAGATATGGCTTATTGAATTTTAGGATAGATGCTGCCAAAATTTTCATTTTTCTGGGAAGAAATTTTGAGTAATTTTTGACCCTCTTAGAGTTTGAAAATTGTTCTTGGAGTCTTCATGGAAGTTGTAGATTTTCTTTTTCTCTTTCTGATGATATGAAGTATGTGATTTTTGGCCCATAGAGTGAAAAGTTATAGTGTTTAGAATTTCTGCTGCTGTTAGGATGTTCTTCATCATTTTTGTTTAGGCAGATTATTTGTAGTGGATTTTAAGACTCTTAGAGGCCAAATTAGATTTTGAATCCTTCAGGAAAGTTGTATATTTTCCTTTTAGCTTTTTATTGATACCAAATTTGAAATTTTTGGAGTTCTGAGTAAGAAGTTAGGAATTTTTGAAGTTTGCTGTTATTTTGTGTAGGAGGGGCCTCGCGGCTCCTCGCGAATGAGACTGTTCGCAGTCGCGAGCGTGCGGGGGATCATCTAATACACGCCTCGCGATCGCGATCGCGAGTGAGCGTTTCCGCCGCTCATTTTGTGAGTTTAGCAGGAGAGTTGCGATCGTTCTATGGAACGATCACAACTTCCCAAAATCCGTGGAGAGTTACGATCGTTCCATGGAACGATCGTAACCTTCCCCGAATTTCTTCAGCCAATTATTTATTTATTTTGTTTCTTTTCTGTTCCGATTTTTCAAAAGGCCCTCTTTTGATTTTTTTACCAAATTAAATATTCTTGGATTATTTTTGGGCATGGAAATATTTTTATAAATAGGGGGAAATTAATTTTACCCTTCCTATGAATTTAAATTATTTGAAATTCATTTGTAGCTATTTGTATTAAATCATTGTTATCTATTAAATTTTGTATTAAATATTTTTCTGAAATTTTTGTTCTTGATTGACTTATTTTATTGTCTATGCTTATTTTACGATCCCACCACGCATTTTTCTCGAAGTTAACACTTATTAAATTTTCTTATGATTTACCTTTAAATTTTGTTCGGAGATAAATTAAATGAGTTTGTTCGTTTTAAGTATCACTGGTGGGGAATCTCTCCCTCGTGGGAAGCGCGATCAGATGTCACGTAAGATGTCGGGCCAGTGACCCGGCCGGGGAGGGGTTCCAGCATTATGATTAAATATGAGATATTTAACAAATAAGGATCAATATAAGATATTGAATCTTGTTTGGGCATAATTAGTATTTAACTAGAATTATTTTAATTTTAATTAAAGTTTAATTGAAATTAGAATTTAATTTCAATTAAATTATTAAAATATCCAATACTTATAAGAAATAGGTTTAAGCTTTAATAGAGTTATCAATCCTTGCATAATTATCTCTATAATAGATATAGAGTTATACTTTTAGAGGCTAGACACCTTAGTGGCTATGATGATTGAGATGAATCAATTTTAAAAATAGTTTGAGAGATACAACAAGAATATGATCAAGCTTCGAAATAAGGTATAAATTAAGATTAATGCTTTATTATAATTTAATTGTTAATCATTTTATAAAATTAAAGTGATCTTAATTTTTAGAAAATTAAAATACAAAAAAATTTCTTGATTATTTTATTACAGTAAGGATCAGATCCTTTCCGATTTTCCAAAAATCTACCCATACAAAAGTAACCTGATTAGAACTTAGTAAATAAGGTATATTATGCTTAATTCTATTTCCAATAATTTCTATCACAATTTTGTACATGACGTTGCAAAACCTTATTAGTCAAAATTTTTAGATCTTGCAAAGGTTAGCATCATTCATTATCCTCTACTTTTCAATAAGCATTTATAGCATATGTTCAATTCAATCCATTAAAAAAATAGAATATACCTTTAAAACAAAGGAACTAGTTTGTTGACATAAAAGCGGAAGCGAATTGTGGTTACTTAGGCTGTTAGTAATGTCTAGAATTTTTCCCGTCAATTTAGAATTTGTGTGGTCATTCTCTTAAGAAAAAAAAGAATTTGTGTGGCCATGTTAAGAATGAGTCAGCTGTGGAAAATATTATTATTAACAATTATGAAAAATTAGATATAATATATCTATATATTATATCTAAATATAAAATAATAATTAATAAAATTTAATGATAATAATAAAATTTAAAAAAATTGTCAAAAAATGAATTGAATAATAATAATAATAAATAAAATTAACAATCATAATATTACTTTTAACATTAATTAGAAGATTGATAATAATAAGATTAATAAAATTATAAATAATAAGAAATCAAATAATAATAATAATAATAAATAAATAAATAAATAAATAAATATATTAATAATTATTATATATACTAAAATAGGAAATTAATAATAATAATAATTAATAATCATAAGAATAATAGAATTTATAAAAATAATAATAATTAATATTTATTAAAATATAAATTAAGAAGCCGATTTAAAAGAAGAGAAATTCGTTGTTGGGATTCGGTGTAAAAGTCAATAATTCTTTTTAATTAAAATATCAACGTATTAATTATGGTATAAAATAGACGTAAATCTCAGTGGTTCTTTTTAATTAAAACGTCGACGTATTAGTTGCGATATAAAATAGGCGTAAGTTAGTGAAATAGAAAATCTGAATCCTCTTTTGTAAGGTCTAGGAGTGAATTCAACCACAGCACAGTAGCCAATCCCTTACTATCTCTGTTAACAGGAATCTATCCAACCTCTATCGGTCTTCTGGAAATGGTCATCCCTCGCTTCTTCGATTGAGTTTTATTCAATATCCCATTCCCGCTGTACTGCTTCTGCTAACGGTAAACGGTCTTGTATACTCACCCCATCCCAACAAGTAGCCCAAATACAATGAAAGCTTGCAGCTTTGACGCCGCTTCATACTCTGAGCTCAGTCTACTGCACTGGAAATCCAACTCTTCATTATACGTCTCTCTAAAGCACAGCAAGTACCTCAGTTATCTGCCTTCTACCGTCTCCAGTATGTCCGCTTCCAAATCTTTTTTCTTTAGATTTTAACTTCTTTAAATTAAAAAATTGTTGTTGCAGAATCTTCGCGTTTGTCCATAAAATGCGCAGTTCGATTCCGACCTTGTATAGATATACACAAGGTATTTCAACTTCAGTACTTTTAACGTATTTCAACTTCAGTGCTTTTAATACATTCTCCTGCTTTTGGGTGTAAAATGTGTTCTTTCTGATTAGTGTTGTCAAGCAGAATCTTCGCGTTTGTCCATAAATTGCGCAGTTCGATTACTTTTAATACATTATCTTTATTAACGATCAGTTGATATTTCCCTTAACTCTGAAATTTCACCCAGGAATTAGAGAATATGGGTTCAGGCTAGACCATCTACTTCTCCAAGTTAAAAGTTGCCTCATTTTGCTGTTTGTTTACATATCAGGGGAAAGTGAAACAAATTGTTGGGTCTACCCTTCGGGATTCAATGGACGAAGAGGCGATTCTGGTGACAAATTTCGAGTCAGAAAAGTCAGCAGCAGAGTTTGCAAATCTGTATGAGGAGGATGGGCTTATGGGAGGCCATGTAATCATGCTTGGAGCTGATCCTTTGAGCCAAGCTGCAGCCTTTGAAGCGTTGCATGCTTATCCAGGTAGGTCACTGTCTTTTATTTCTTTCTTTTGTTCCCTATTCCCCATATGTTCCTTTGATAATTAAATATCATAATAGTTATTAATGGTCCTTTTGGTTGGGATTCCAGGTAAGGTGATTTAATTTTTGTGATTTGCTGCAATGAAAGTAGTTCTCATAAGATATTTCTGTTAATTGAACATTAAGCTAAGCCTTATACGTTGGCTTATTTTACTTATATTACAACTGAAGCTGATACTATAGGCGCTCATATTAAACCAGAACAATGCTCCTCTTCAAAGATTTCTAGAGAAGTAAACGAAATCTTCAACTCTCTGGTCTCTCTTTTTCATAATATACATGTTCTTTTAAACATATTATGGTTTCATATCTCAGTTTCCTTGTGTTAAAATTTTCATTTCTGGCACTAAAGTTTGATTTCCTTTATGTGATCAAATGTTTGTGATTGCTTGAGAAAATAGTTCTTTTTATTTTAGGAACTAAAATAGTCACATTCTCTTTTGCATGTTAGAAGATATTACCTTCACAAAAAAGTTCCGCATGCCAATTTTCTTTGTATAATTGACCTGATTTCTAGTCACCCGGGGGTTTAATGCATTGCATACACAAGGATGGTGTCGTGCTGAAACCCATAATGGTTCCATATGAGTCAAGTGCCTACAGAAAACGTTGTCACTTTTATTGTTGATAGGATGTTCAATACTTACAGATTTTTTCCTCTGCTGAACTTACTGTGAGGGTTGGAAATATCTAGGCGGCCTGCAAGTTGGAGGTGGAATCAATGCGGAGAATTCACTAAATTACATAAAGGAAGGAGCAAGCCACGTCATTGTTACTTCAGTATGCTATTCTTCTTTTTTTTCTTGCAAAAATTCTATTTTTTTTAAATTTCAAATTTAACTGCTCTTTCTGCATGTGTTTGCCTTGTGTTTTTCTGATTGACATACTTTTCTGTTAACACACTTATAATTAACTACACTTCCAATGATCTGTTTACTGAAAGCTCATTCTAAGAATCAACTTACCTCTGCGGTAGATAATAAAGATATATCTATCATTTGATTTATAGACGAGATTTTCGAAGGTTTATTGGGGAAAAACTTGAACTTTTGTTTATGTTACCTCCTGCAGAAAGTTCAAACTCAAGTTTCATTTTTGTATATTGATTGCCTTTGGGACAGGCTGGGCATGTGCCCGTGAATCTCATTTGGACTTTTTATTTAATTTTAATTTATTCGGGTACTCTTGCAGTATGTTTTTAACAATGGGCAAATGGATCTGGAAAGACTTAAGGATCTTGTCCATGTTGTTGGGAGGCAGAGACTTGTATTGGACCTTAGCTGCAGAAAGAAGGTTTGAACTGTATAATTTAATCATCCATACGTTGTTTTCCGTGGTAAATGGTGTTAAATGGCGTTAGGGCAAATTCAACTTGGATTTCAGGTTATCTTTCAAATGAAAATTTATAATCTTGCTACCATTCCACCCTTGAGGATTGCTTCTAGATAATTTATTGCTAAGCAGGATACTGAAACAAATAAAAATTCAGGCATATTTTAGGTTTTGGAGAAAAAAAGTAAAGGAGAAAATAGTATGCAGAGTAAATTTGAAAATTTTTTTTGACAACTGAAGAGTATAATCTTCAGTTGTACCTTTTTTAGCCTCTTATATGCTGGCCTGATTTGCAGGAAGGTAGATATGCAATTGTCACTGACAGATGGCTGAAATTCACTGACGTATATCTTAATGAGGAAGTACTGGAATTTCTCGCCAACTACGCAGATGAGTTTTTGGTTCATGGGGTTGATGTTGAAGGGAAAAAGTAAGATCTATATCTCCCTTATAATTCATAGCATATTTACTTGTAAACTTAATCTTTAATCGGAGAAACTAATGTTGCTGCATTCATTCTTTGTACATGCGATACCAACTTTAGCATTTTCAGTAATGTGGCCATGCGAACACATATCCCTGAGTTGAATGCTCTGATTTCTTGCCAGAGAGTCTTCTGATTAGCTCTTTCTTTGTCTCCTGCTGCTACATTTAGTTGTGAGAAAAGGGTCATTGATCAAATTCTTTGATCTTCGTACTTGTTTCTATTCATGAGTGGCCTTTTCCATTCCATCAATTCTGTCCCCCAGAGTGAGATTCATCCCTAATTGTTTGTAACTGCAGGTTGGGGATTGATGAAGAGCTCGTAGCATTGCTTGGGAAGCACTCACCGGTCAGTAAAATAACTTTTGCATAGGCGACTGTGGGTATTACTTTAGCATGTCTGCCTCGTAATACATGTGATAGTTTTGTAGTGTTATTACTAAAGCATTATATTATGACAATATCTATCAGATTCCAGTGACATATGCTGGTGGTGTGACTGTAATGGATGATTTGGAGAAGATAAAAACTGCAGGCAAAGGACGTGTAGATGTGACTGTGGGCAGTGCTCTCGATATTTTTGGAGGCAATCTTCCCTACACGGACGTCGTCGCTTGGCACATTCAGCAGTTCAATTAATCATCTTTATGTTATAATGTTTCAGAAAGCATTTTGTAGACTATGGATATTTTTATGGAGGAGAGTTTCACGGCAACAATCTTATTACTGTCTTCGTTGCCTCATTCCAAAAATTTATCCTTTAGTGTGAATGCTTTACATTTTAATGAAAATGAAAAAAGAAAATCATGAAAATGAATGAAGCGTGGGTTGGGTCCCGCATAACGCTAGCCAGTGATCTACGATTCCCGGGAAATTTCCAGGCCACCGTTAATTCGAGTGTTAAACAAAACAAAATTCAAATTAAAAATCTGATAATAATTTCACTGTAAAACTAAGACCAATGGAAAATTAAAATCTTGGAACTTGCTAGGTGAATCCAAAATGATTCTCTGCGAGCCTTTGCCGATGCTTCGCTGCCCTTGTATACATCTCAATCCATTTTCTCGGCATCCAAACAGAGCGTTTCCCACCTTCATCAAGTCCATGACCTACGGCCGATCTACGGCCACCCCTTCTTCACGCCCCCAGCGGCCTGTGTCTGCTTTCGAGACCCGAGTCTCTCTTGTCTTGGCTCTCGCTACCCAGGCGTCCAATGTTTCTCAGCGACGTAAAAACTGTTTATTTTGCTTCAATTCAATCGCGTTGAGTGTTTATTTTTTGAGAAAAAACTCTGTTGAGTGTTGTTGTTTCTAAATTTCATTATTTTTTCACAGTTTTCTTTGAGTTGGCGAATGAGACTGCCAAGTATGTATTCCCTAAGAGGTTCGAAAGCAGGAATATGGAAGAAGCCTTAATGGCAGGTAACTTTTTTATCACTCTTGATTGTTCAATTGATGTGAATAATTCTGTTCCATTCGATGTTTATGTTTTTTATCCTATTTTATTTCTCAAGTTCCGGATCTTGAAACCGTGAAGTATAAGTTACTAAGTAGAAGAGAACAGTACGAGATTAGAGAAGTTGAGGTAATATACAATGTGAATCCTTTTTAAGTCCTGCCCTGCTATTTGTTTTGTTTGTTTTAGCTTAACTTTGCTTCTTTCTCGGCTTAACCATTTGTGTTTAAATTGTGGTAATTAAACAGCATTACTTTATAGCGGAGACAACAATGCCAAGGAGGACTGGGTTCGATTTCATTGGTGCATCTCAGTCCTTTAACGTTTTGGCTGAGTACTTGTTTGGTAAGGTAGATCGGATTATATATCCTCAACTGAATTGCTCCTTCAGGATTGTTCACTTTTCTTTTTACTGTATTCCATGTATTTTAATCGTTCTGCATTTGATGATCCTTGTTAGAATACGAAGAAGGAGGCAATGGAAATGACCACACCAGTTTATACGCGTAAGGCTAAACCTGATGGAGAGAAAATGGAGATGACAACCCCTGTGATAACAAAGAAGGTCAGTTTGCAAAATGGATTTTCTGTTGATACGATTTGTCATTCTGTGCTTGTATCAAACGCAATCTTGATGCTTTTTGTGCTCCTTTGCGATTTAGAATGCGTTGAACGTGTTTGAAAGATTATTGTCTCCTATGTCAAATTACTACAGGCAAGGCACAAAACTTATTTTGCATTTTTTTTCTTCTAAAGTCAAGCTTGCAATACTTTTCTTTATGCATTTTTGGATAGTTTAATTTCGGAATTGATTATTTGACTAGCTTCTTTTCTTTTACTTGGCGAAACTAAAAGCTAAAAAATTCCTTTCAATGGTTGATCAGTTGAGTGCGATCAGGCTTTGGGATTTCTTTGGTTGGTCTATTCTTGAGTTGATCCAAACACAGTTTTCCAGTGTATTTGATTTTAATGTCTCAAAAAGAAATCATTGTTGTTACTTAGGTTGAAGGTGAAGACGAGTGGAAAATGTCCTTTGTCATGCCCTCTAAGTATGGTGCCGATTTGCCACTGCCTATAGATCCAGCAGTGAGGATCAAAGAGGTGCCGAGTAAAGTTGTTGCGGCTGTTGCTTTTTCAGGTTTGCTCTTTATTGTAAAATGCAAACTAGTTAACTTCCTTGACCATTTTACCATTCTTATCGTAGTAGTTAGATTCACGGAACAGATATTAGTCATGTCATATAGTAATAGGCTGCGGAAAAGATGCATTTAAATCTGAACTTCATCAAGTATGCATTTTTTGGTTGATTTAATGAAATGTCTTAACTTGTTTAAGTATGAATGGTCCACTATGTATCTTGCCAGGATCTAATGCATATAAAATCTTACGGGTTTAGGAAATAAACAGTGGTTCTTGGTATAACTCAAGGTTAAAAAAAGATAACATCACATGGATCAGATTTCCTTACTAGTCTTATCAAATCAGGTTTTGTTACTGATGAAGAAGTTAAACAAAGAGAATTGAAGCTAAGAGACGCTCTAAAAAATGATGCGGAGTTTACTGTAAAAGAGGGTGCTTCGGTGGAAGTGGCACAGGTAAGATCCTCGGTACCATACTGATGGCAGGAAAGTTTCTGGATTGTCTATTCTTGTGCAGTTTCGGCATAACATGACTGCGTCAGCCTCTGACATCATTTTCTTGATTGCACTGCAGTATAATCCTCCATTTACGCTTCCATTTCAACGCCGTAATGAGATTGCGTTAGAAGTAGAAAGGAGGGAAGATTAGTTCTTTGAAAACACTAAGTGGTAATAGTATACTAATTCACTTCCTCGTGTAAATCGAGTAAAAACATATCCATGGTTGTCATGTAAACATAAACGGAGTGATATTTGCTTGTATATATATTATATTTTTCTCTGATCTAAACTGGGATGACTGCAGTTTTTCAAATTCTGCTTTTACGTTTTGTTTTTACGATTGTCTATCAGAAATCGGTACAACTGACAATGTCTGCCAAGCAATTTAATTGATTTTGACGATGGATTGCCTTGAGAATTATCTTTTGTCGGATTCATATGTATTTCCTGAGAAGCAGATTTTGAGCTGATCGTTAAAATCTCAAAATGTTCAGCTGACAGGAAATAATAGAACTTATAATTTTGCTATGTCAATGCCAAGGTGCTTAATGAATGACCGATGAGTAACACAAACTACTTTCAGAATAGTACATTCACAAACCCTCACGTTGCTTGAAACCGAGTCTCTGTAGGAGAAATGGTGAAATGATGCATGTCAGGTTTTAGAAAGTTTTCTACTGGGCACAACATAACGAATTTGTTGAGAAAGACTAGGTAGCAATAAAATAATGAAAGAAAATAAATAAAAATACAAGAAATCTTAACGGGTCAATTTTATATTTTTAAGTTTTTAAAAATAAAAACAATTATTAATTTATTAATTGAATCATTCTTTGAAGACTACAAAATTTGCTCTATTGTTAAATTAGGTGTTAGCAATAGTATATCGTTAGAAATAACCAATTATGTACTATTATGTTTATATTACGATACTCTCACAATTCTCTTATCAGAATCGGTTGTACACACGTTGTATAAATATACACCACAGTTACTGCCAAAGGCATAGGGCAATTCTATCATTTTTCATTCATATCTTTCATGGTATTAGAGCTTAGGTCGTGATCCCAAACACCCTCTCGCGATTCTTTTCTTTCTCTCTTTCTTCTTCCCCATGTCTACTGCCTCCACTGATGATGCTGCCTCTGGCACCTTAAACTCTGGCCCTACTCCTGCTCAATTAGCACAAGCAGTGACTAACATCCGAACTCTCATTCCTATGACTCTCAACATGAAAAGCCCAAACTACAAGAAGTGGCGTGAATTCTTCCTCATCAACGCCACTCGCTTCTCTCTTAAAGGACACCTTGATGGTTCATCCACACCCTCTTCTCCTCCTGATGATGATTGACACCGAGCAGACTCCACCTTCCTTATATGGATCTATAGCACCATCTCCGACGACATCTGCAATATGGTCCTCAAATCTGGGGCAACTGCTTACGAAATTTGGAGTGCAGTTGAATCCCTATTCTGGGACAACAAGGACTTTCGTGCTATCTAATTCATCGCTCGCTTCACTTCCATCAAGAAGGGTCAAATGAGCATTCATGAGTACTGTGAAATACTCAAAAGTCTCGTCGATAACCTTGTTGACGTTGATGACCCGCTCTCCGATCGCCAAATGGTCCTCCAGCTGTTCCAAGGGCTCCCCTGTTGGATCCTGAAATTTTTTCTAAATTACTTATTATTTGTTTAATTATTTATTTATGTTTAGTATGTTTGTTTATTTATTTATTTATTTTGAATTGAGTCATTAATTTAGTAGGCATGAATAAAGATTGAAAATTTGATAGAAATATTGGAACTTAGATAGAATTAATGTGGTGTTAAGTGGATTAAAGGAGTTAGAGCCATAAAAGACAAAAGAAGGACAAAATTGGAAAGGCC
>JANQBM010000004.1:28157109-28186306 GCA_025594535.1 Erythroxylum domingense
TCAATTTCAAATTGTCTAGGCTGATTTGTCTTGAATATACTTTCTTAAGATGATCCCATATGGTGCTAGCAGTACAAAATGACCTCAAACTCAAAGTAATATCTTTTTTCACAAAATTCAAAATCCAATTGATAACTCTAGCATTATTTGCTTTCCATTTAACCTTTTCTTTCTTATCAGTTGGTTCTTTTAAGGACCCATCTGGCATTCCAGATAATTCGTTCCCTTCTCTGAATGTACAAAAATGAAATTCCCATAGAGGATAGTTTCTCCCATTAATTTAACATATATTGTATCAGATTTTTCATAATCCATGATATCAAAAGAGAGTTATAGATTGCACTTGAATGATAAAATGTGAAAAACACGAACTGATTGCTTGTAATGGCCAAGAAATTACATGTTTCTGACAAACAAATTTCAGAATGGCTCTGATACCATAATAATAACACAAATATAATATTGCAAAAGACCAAAGATTGGTGGAAAAACTTTTCTCTCCTTTACTAGTCTGTATGTATTTATATACATGACTATACAACAAATTATGTATATGATTGTAGAAATACAATAAATGAAAATATACAAATTTATAAGGCTAATATTGAAACTGCTAATATGAAGGCTAATATCCAGGCTGCTAATATGAAGGCTAATATTAAGGCAATATTACTATTGACAAGCACAGCTCAAGCTCTCTGGCTCCATGACTTATTCCTTTTTCCGTTAAATTGAAAATACTTAATATATAGACTATTAATTACTACTACTATAAAACAATATCATGTTTTATCCTTATTATTCTTTCTTAATAATGAAAAGCATTTAAATAAATGAAAATTATTTATATATATAATTTAATGGTTCAACTTATTTTAATTTTAGGTTATTTTTAAGAAAATCTTATTAATCTCAAAAGTTTTTTGAGAGACTGTTATGAAAATAGGTGGTTTTATCATGATTTGTATTTAAAAATGAATATGCATTCAAATCTTAATATCATCAAATCAAATTCCTAATATATCTTTTTATCATGAAGCTAAATTAAGTTTGGAAGTCACCAGCACTCTAATATGAATCTAAATTATAACGTTCGACTAATCTATTAAGTTATAAAGTAAGTCTATTTGCTAATATGTTATTTTAAATTAATGATGATCAGATTCAGCAGTGATCTCGGTAAATGGCAATGTGAAATACTGAAAATGATCTTGAAGCCCAAAATAAACTATCAAATTGAATTCTTCTGAAAATTTAGATAATGTAGCTTGATTAGCGGCCACTACATTTGGGTAAAGTAGAATGGACTAAATAATTTCTTCCGGGCTTCTAACAAACTGAACATAAACATACTTTCTTTAGTTTTTCTAGGCCTAATTCTCTGGTATTGTACAAAGATATATGCATATTATGTATGTATGTATCTTCATACTTCATGCTCTACAAGCAGGACTATTGGAGAGGCTTGTGAACCAGATGGAGTCACTCGCAACGTTGGCATTATCGTCGTTTCTGAACCAACTCCAACGTGCATGGGTTGCATTTACCACCTGAAGTTGCCCATGCCCAAAGCTAGCCTCTCTGAATACCGAAATTGCTGGTTTTGGGTCTATGTAACTTCCAAAATCACGAAAAGCATAATGTCTGTTAGTGTAGTACATAAAACTCCATGTCCGACTAGCTACATATATATGTCTCTGTATGTTAATATAAAATGCAAAACTACTTACTTTCTTGCGAGGCCTTCTCGGTTGCCACCATCCCCGATGTTAATATACATAGGACCGCAGTTATTTGCTTTGTTTTGGTAAACTCTAGTCTGTGAATTAATTAAGAAACGATAGAACCGCCAAATTCGTTTATTGCAAGGAAGGTTATTATTATCATTGGTTAAATAACAAACTAATTAAGAAGTAGAGAGTGTGAATAGGAGAGCTTACAAAGCGCTCATAGGCATGCACATGCCCTGCGAAAACAACATCAACACGATACCGATAAACCAACCCTTCCATGTACTTCTTCATGCCAATTGATTCAATCTCTCCTTGATGAGCCTCGTTGGAGTTGTACCATGGTGCATGGATCAGAACCACCAACCATGGAGTCTTTGTCCTATCAACCTTAGCCAAATCCGATTGTAGCCAATTGTATTGGTCTGAAGCAGGATCGAAATCCGTGTACGAACCCAACATGATCACATGAACACCAGCCACGTTGAAAGAGTAGTACAGATTGGAAGTAGACCCGCTTTCTTCGAAGGGCATGCGCCATCTAGCATTGTAGGCAGTGAAAGGGGTGGTGTGTATAAGAGGGATCTTTTCAACTTCATGGTTACCTTGTGTAACCATCCATGGTCTCTCACTCGCCAATGGTTCCACTAAGCGACCAAACGAGTCCCAGAGAGTTTGAATAAAATCTGCATATGACAGATCTCCTGGTAGAAGTAACATGTCGTAGTTTGAGTTTGATATGTGTTGGAGCGTGGCTTGTGTCCACTCTGTTTGTCCAAGATCACCTGCATTTGCATTGAAATACATTAATTAAGACTACGCTTGTGAAAAGGAGAGAAAAATAAGAAAAGAAAGAAACTCATTTTACAATGTCTGACATCAATTGATCCGTTCATGATGCCAAAATCCAACATGAATATGATGATTAAAAAACAATTAATTACACACACACATGTTATTTCGGTGATTCAGTAAGTAGCAGTGAATTTACATACCTACAACAGCCAAATTGATAGGGAATTGAGCTGGGGTGGTCTTGAAACTATATTCACGGCCATTATTTGATAAGCCTAAGCGGTAGTAGTATACAGTGTTAGGCTTCAGTGGACCAATGACTACGTCATGTATTTGGCCTGAATGATACGTGACATAACGATAAGACGAAGTAGTCCCAGTTGTAGAATTAGTATATTTTCCAGGAGACGTTCCATAATCTACATTTGCTGGAGTTTCTTCGTCTGTAATCCATGATATTCTCATTTTATCATCACCAACCACTGATATATGCACCTAGAACAAGCAGCAGCAGCCATATAGCTTCGTTTTAATACTTACTTTATGTCATGCGACCTTTACATTTATTCTTTGCTAAAATCATAATGCACAAATATACCTAGTTCATACTTTGATTGATTACCTGTCCTAATGGTTTTGGTGACTTTACACAGAAATAAATTTTTTTTTTGGATTTGAGAGAAATAAAAAGTTGCATATACTATATTGGAAAAATTTAAGAAAGATTAATTTTATAAAGTAATAAATAAGATGTAAACTTTGAATATTAAAACTAATTTGAATATTTCTTTGACTATTGTCCACCACATATCAAGTATGAAATGCTAGTTGCCAACAATTTGACTATTATCCACCACATATCATTCTAACTGGTAACAGTTCTGGAACCAGTTATTAAGTAGTCCCTTGAAACAATCGAAATCACAGGAAGAAGATAACCACATGTCCTCCTTCCTTTTGGTCTCCCAATTTCTTGAACATTCGAAATTTTAGTTCCAACTTCCATGATTATACTCGGCGGTTTTCAATTAAAATTCTATTTAATATCACTTAAATGTCTTGTTTTGGCTATTTCCAAAAATAAAACTCGCTCAAATTAGGCTATTAGAAAAGACTTACTAAATTCTGACCAAATCAATTCGTTAACAACAATGAAAAGAGAAACTCCATTGAAACCTGAAGCTGATAGTATTTCTGATCAAAATGCCTGATTCTCCTATTCCAGCTTGTAGTTTGAAAAAAGTGCCTAAGAACTATTTGGTGATCTAACCAGAGAATAATAAATAATCCCAACCACTTAAATAGTGTATGTATCCAAACTTCCAAACCATACACCTATCTAAGCATATCTCTTACATCATTCATTTAACAGATATCTCTAGCGTTAATATCAATGTCCATAATTACGAAAAACTTCACCAAAAAATAAGAAAAAAAAAAGATGGACGGAAGGAGTTGAGGAGAGCCGCTCAACGAGTTCCAAATCAGGCGAAGATATACAAAAAGGGTAAATACTTGGATTTCTGGATTTCTTAAACAATAACAATAACGATACAGAGTTCGTGAACCATGAAAGCGTATATATCCTGACAACAAAGGAACACAGAAAGAGTCTGTAGATGATTTCCTTATACACACGTACCTGTTGTGGAGTGGAAGAGTTATCCTCTTCTAAGAGACGAAAGTAGATGTCTCTGCCAGCAGGTGGGCGTGTATAACAAACAACACCAGCAAACAAACCTACCATTGTCAATGCGATAATGGGCATGATCAGAAGAAGCCTTTTGGCCATATCTGTTAGTGTAAGAGCACTCTCAACAACCTTAGAAACGACGGAGAATATACAATAAGGAACACCCTTTTAAGGTGTAATGAAAAGACACCAGAGCCAGGTGATAGGTTGTCGGTAGTTTTTTGGATCTAGCTAGCTAGCTGTCTCTTTAATTATATATCATGTTCCGGGAGGCTAGATTAACGTTAATCAATAGACAGACTGAAACTTTGTTATGTGGTGGGTTGACACGCGGCATGTGTTGGGAATATTCCTGGTACAATTTGAGGTTTCATTTTATGATTCAGAACTCAGAAGGTCTTCAGAATTGCGTATGAAGAGTAAACACATTAACAAATAGGTAGAGAAGCCAACTTTGTTGGAGTCAAACTAGAAGGGTTTAGACTTTGGAGGAGAAGTGTCCACATTCATATAAAATCAAATATATGTTAAACATTGAAGTTCAATTATTAGGGAATCCATTATCCATTCGGAACGTTAGGGTAACTGATCACAAAATTATATCATCGTTGGAACCCATTTCTAGGGACATTTCCAGCTTTAATACGTTTGCTACCTTGTCATTTTCATTGCGAGATTTCGTGAGAGTCATGATGATATAAACAACTACTTGGTTGGTAGTGACTTCTTTGCGGCCACGGTTATGTCAAACTTGTCCACAACAAGAGCAATTACGGATAAGCACGTCACTGTAAGTGAGGCGCTGTTCCGTTAACTATCGCATATGTCTTTTCATACCTCGCAGAACAACTATTTTGAAGAAAAGCTTCTGCATCCATATGTAATGCAAGATAATCATTCAGTCATTCATGGTGTTCGCAATTCTTATTTGTTATGAGATTGTGAACCCATCTGAAGACAAGTCTTTTAAGTACAGAGTAATTAATTAAACAATTGGGAGAATTTTCAATTAGTAGAGCACGGCAAATATTCAAACCAAAAGATAAGTTCATAATACCAAAAAAAAATCTTTGATTAGAGTTAAATCCCAAATTACGTTGATAAGATTCCATTTCAAATCTCTCGACAACAACACTTGAATTATATTAATTATGAGATTGTGGACTCATTTACAGACGAGTATTTAAACACCATATTAATTAATTAATTGCCCTATATTGGAAAATTTGGGGATAAAACGGTAGATATAAAAGGAAGAAATTCGATTTCTTTTATCTCCATGTGTTAATCATCTATTCTTTTTTTATGTCAACTTGTATTAATTCACAATATACGAATGAACGGGACGGGTGGATTAGATTCTCTGGTACAAGGTAAAAATTGGGTTCTTGGCACCGTTGAACCTCTTTCATTATAAGAAGATTTCTAATAATGAATAAAAGAAATTAATATCTGAAATAATATCTTCTCTCTAGTAAAGAAATCTACTACAATTAATTGAACGGATACAATATCAATATATATATAACCAATCAATTCATGCATTGATTGTGATTTCATACAAAATATAAAAAGATACTCTGTTAAAAAATTAAAGCAAAAGGTCAAAATTAAGTTCAACAACATTTGTGGCTAACGTATTTAGATGCTTTTAACAGAATTGCAATTGAATATTGTAAAAGGTTTCTATAGAGTTGCTAAAATTTTAAGAAAGAACTAAGAATCTTAATTATAAAATTTGAACTCAATGGTAGATTATAAAATAATAAAAATATTAGATACCTTATTTTATTTATCTAATCAATTATTTAGATTTGAAAAGATATGATTTTAATTTAGGAAGATTAAAGTAAAATATAATTATATGGAAGGTAAATAAATAAAAACATGATAAAGAACTAGGGATAAAAATTTGTGATTAAATGTTTAAAAGTTTTCATTTTTACTTGAATGCCTAAAAGAAACTTGTATTACCTAAAAACTTTAAGATAAAACACTTAAAGGTGATATTTAGGAAATTGAAATGAAGGATACGAATGAATAGCTGGGAATTGTAATTAACTTGGGCTGTTAGCTAAAGAGCCGGTTGCACGTGTTTTCATACCTCAAAGAACAAGAATTTTGAAGAAAAGCTTCTGCATCCATACACATGCATTGCATGATGATGACTCAAGTCATTCTTGGTGGCCGCAACTCGCAATTCTTATTAGTTATGAGATTGCGAACCCAACTGAAGACAAGTCTTTAATCACTTAATAATTAATGAAATAACTGGGAGTTCATTCAGCTATATTGGAAATTTTTGGAGGTGAACTTATAAGAAGCGTCATTCGCTGAATTGACCGGATACAATATAAATATATAATCAATAATTCATTTGTTGATAGCTCTATATTAATTAACAAAATGTGTAGATTATGACATCAAATAAAATAGAAAAGTATGATTTGATCGCTTAGTTTGTGTTAATCTTTGAAGTGTAACGTCTTCAGTTTTTATCGCACATTAAATGAGCCTTTCGTTTTATCTTTTCAATTTTCTCCCAATGTGGAGAGTTCACATTAATACGTTATACGCGTGTATATATCCATAAACATGTTTGTGGATGCAAAGGAAGAAAATGCGAAGAAATACGGATAACATTGGCACACTGTTACAATAAAGAGCGATTCCACAAATAGAAATTTATGCCCATAGGGTGTTAAACCATTAAAACCATTGCCTTCACCTTGAATTTCGGACACATAATTTATTTATTTGATTTGTAGCCTACAAATTGTAAGGGCAGGTGTTGGCAGATTAAAATTGCCTAGAAAATAGATTTCGACATCTAATTACATACTCACATTTTTATTGATTGAGAGAATGTAAATTTTACAAATACAAACTTACGCTACAAACTCTCATAACTCAAAAAACATACCCGTTATGTGTTAGCTTATTGAAGCTAACAATCTAAACTTTACACACACTCTCACTATTTCCTCATATAACCAATGTTCATATTTATAGGTTTCTAAAGTCAGATGAAATAGTTGGCAATTTGTAATTGCCAACCAAAAACAAGGAATTCAATATTAATTTTACTTGTTAATTTGACCAAGTCAAAATCTTCATAATTAAATAATCTAGAAACATCAATTAAATTAACTTTAATTTCTGACATCCTCATTTAAACTTTATTTGGACTTTCCAAGCATATTTTTCTATTTCAAGAACAATTTAGCCTTCAATGGCTTTGTAAAAATGTCAACAATTTGATCTTCAGACTTACCATACTCAACCACGATCTTTTTGTCTTTTACGAACTCTCAAATATAGTGATATTTGATGTCGATGTGTTTCCTGTTACCATGAAAGACTGGATTTTTTGTCAAGGTAATTGTTGATTTATTGTCCAGAAGACTTTTATAGGACCAAGTTGTTGATGCTTCAATTCTTTAAGAATTTTTTGCAATCATACTGCCTGTTTCGCGCAATTTGATGCTACTATGTATTCAGCTTCTGTCGTTGAAAGGGCTACTACTTGTTGTTTCTTTGAAGACCAAGAAAATGCTCCCAAACCAAGATGGAAAACATAACCCGAGGTGCTTTTTCTTTTCTCAATATCTCTTGCTCAATTGCTATCTATATATCTTACTAGCTCCACTGTGTTAGAATTTGCGTAAAATATTCCATTATCAAGTGTACCTTTAATCTATCTCAAAATTTGTTTTACAGCTTGCTAATGGGATTATTATGGTGCTTCCATAAATCTACTCACTATTCCAACTTCGTAAACAATATCAGGCTTTATTGTTGTTAAGTACCTTAAACTTCCAACAAGTCTTCTAAATTTAATTGCATCAACTAATTCACCATTACCATCTTTCAAAAGCTTCAATCTTTCCTTTACTGGTGTTAAAATTGGTTTGCATGCTTCCACCTTGAACTTTTTCAAAATATCTTGTGTATATTTATTTTGAGAAATAAATATACCTTTGTTTGTTTGCTTCACTTCAATGCTAAGAAAATAAGTCATCAAACCAAGACCTGTCATCTTAAGTTGAGCAATCATGGCTTCCCTAAATTCTTCCAATAATTTAGAATTGTTTCACCAAAAAGATTAAGTTATCCATGTGTAAGCAAATAATTGTGATATCTCTATCCTTGTTGGTTTTGATATACAAAGCATGCTCATATGAACACATCTAAAATCCTTTATTTAGAAAATAGGTATCGATATGGGTGTACCATACTTATGGTTCTTGTTCTAATCCATGTAATGCCTTTTGCAATTTGTAAACTTCATCTTCATCTCCTTGTTTCTCATAGCTTGATGGTTGCTCAATATAAACCTCTTCTTTAAGTATGCCATTTAAAAATACTGACTTGCCATCTATTTGAAATATTTTCCAATTTCTTTGAGCAGTAATAGAGATGATAATTTGCACAGTATCCAATCTAGCAGTTGGGGCAAATACTTCAAAATAATCAATACTAGGCTTTTTTCTTTTATATTCTTTTTCTACTAACCTTGCTTTAAAACATTCCACTTCTCCATTGGGTTTATACTGTTTCTTATATACCCACTTGACTTCGATTGGTTTCTTTTCTTCTGGGAGAGTAGTTAGCTTCCATATAATCTTCTTCTCAATTCCTTTAATCTCTTCATCCATTGCTTTAATCTAAAAATCTTTGCTAATTGCTTTTTCATATGTTACTGAATCACAATATGCAAAGAAAGCATAGTAGGTAACATCTTCATTATCATCATCATTATCATTATCACCTACTTGATAATCTTTCAAATAAGTGGGTAGATTGTGTTCTCGTTATGAGCGCCTAAGTGAAGGTGAAGTAGGAGTAAATGTCATTTCAAAATCAATATGAGTTGACTTTTTAAGAATTGGAGATGAAGATGTCTCTTTAGTTTGATTAGTCGTTTCCAATTTATTTTTTATGAACACCGGTACTGGCAATGATTTCTTTTATTTTTCTAACCAATCTCATACTCCATCTTCTTCAAAAGTAACATCTCGAATGATAATCACTTTTTGAGTCTTTGAATCATAAAGCTTATAACCTGTTGTTTCTATGTTGTAACCGAGAAATATACAATTTTCTACCTTGTCAGCTAGCTTTTTTCTCAACTCATCAAGCGCATGTGATTATGCTTTGCAACCAAACACCCTCATATGACTAATATTAGGCTTTGTCCACTCCATTCTTCTTGTGGAGTTTTATCCCAAACACTTTTAACAAGACAATTATTCAAAATATAGACCGTACAAGCCATGACCTCTGCCCAGAAACTTTTAGGTAGCTTCTTACAAAATAACATACTTCTCACCATATTTATTATAGTTATATTTTTCCTTTCTACGTCTCCATTTTGTTGAGGAGTATACCTAGCTATCAACTGATTCTGAATTCCATGCTTTCTATAGAAATCATCACAAATAATATATTCTATGCCTCTATCCATTCTTAAAGTCTTTAAAGAATAACTAATTTGTTTTTCAATATACATTGCAAAATTCTTAAGTATTTGACATGTCTCATATTTTTGCTTCAAAAATTAAACTCATGTCTGTCTACTATAATCATCAATAAATGTAATAAAGTATTTGTTACCTCCATTTGATGGAACCTCCACATAATATAGATCTGAATGCACGAGCTATAGTGGACGTTTGGCTCTCCATGCCTTCTTTGTGGAAAATGGATCTCTATGCTTTTTTTCCCCATTACACATGACTCACAAATTTGGTCAAGAACGTGAATGGTTGGCAAGCTTGAAACCCACTCTTTGTTTGCAAGAAATTTAATGCTTCTAAAATTCAAGTGCCCCAAGTCGCATATGCCATAGCCAATTATCATTGATAGTTATAATATTACAGTAAGAAGTATTACCGTAATTAAGATATGTTCGAAATAGATGGTGGATGCCATTCTTGTCTTTAGAATCATGCCCTTTTTTATATAACTCGTGTTGCATCCATCTTTATTGAAGTGTAAATCGTAAACCTTTTTTGATAGTTGTCCAACGCTTAATAGATTCTAACAAAGAGTAGGAGCATAATACACATTATAAATGTAATTTAAAGATCCATTCTTCAATTTTATAGCAATCTTTCCTCTTCCTAAAATTGGAATATGGTAATTATCGATAAGTTTCATTGAAGAATAAAATGATTAATCTAATTCATAAAAAATTCCTTGTTTCCCCTTAAGTGATTGTTACAACTCGAATCTAACAACCATTGGCAATTGTCACTGTTACTGGTTTTATGAGCGACCATCAACAAGGTCTCTACGTTATTATTCTCAGCGACTCCAGCTCGATTATCTTTATGTTCTTATCTTCGAGCATGACATTCTCTATTATAATGATCGTATTTTTTACAACTATGGCACTTAATATATGACTTGTACTCAAATTGATAGTGACCACACCTTTTCACTCTCCCTTACTCCTAGTCTAAAATTCGTTCTGAAATTTTTGGTTCCCTACCTCTGAAATTTAAACATCTTTAAGTACACTTTATTTTGCCAATTGTAGGTTCCTTCTCATTTCTTATATTTACTTAGTCTTTGAAAACTTGCTCAGTTAAGTTTGTTGATTTTTCATTCATACGCATTTCATGATACTCTAATTAATAAGGCTTGTAAATCATGGACTCCAAACCTTTAGCGTCTTCAATGGCTGTGACAACATAATCAAATTGACTTATGAACACGCGAATGATCTTCTCTATGATATCTTTTCTGTAATTTCATGACCATTACTTTTCATCTCATTAATCAATTTTTCCATTCATGAAAAATAATCATGAATACTTTCATCTTTGCCTTGCTCCATCAACTCGTATTGACTTTTCAAACCTTGTAGTCCTGTTCATTTAAGTGTGTCTGCTCCTTTATACATTTTAAGCAAAATATTCCAAACCTCCCTTGTTGCTTTAGCATGGAATATTTTTTCATGAATCTTCAACTAAACAGACTGACAAATTAAAAACAAGGCCTTTTCATTTAATAAATGATCATGAATTAGTTGTAGTGATTCTTCAACCGTCAATGTTTCCTTTTCTACTAAGCCTTTCTCTAAAATTTCACCATAACAGTTGCTTCTCAAATATAACTCCATCAAGCATTTCCACATCGCAAAATTGTTTTTTTTCCATTAAACTTGAAATAGATAATTACATTGGTTGAGCTTGTTGAACTTCAATTGTTGAACTTGAAGCCATGTTGATCTATTTGAGCACTTTAACTGAGCACTAATACCTAATGTTGGCAAATTAAAATTGCCAAGAAAATAAATTTTGAAATCCAATTACACACTCACAATTTTAGTGATTGAGAGAATACAAATTTACAAATACAAACTCACATTACAAACTCTCACAACAACAAAAAAACCCATTATGCATTAGCTTGTTGAAGCTAACAACCCAAATTTTACACACATTCTCACTATTCCCTTTTCTGCGCATGTCATTCATCATATGCCAATGTCCATATTTATAGGTTTCTAAAGTCAGTGAATAGTTGGCAATTTGTAATTGGCAACTAATAAAAGGAATTCAACATCAATTTTACTTGTTAATTTTACCAAGTTAAAATCTTCATAATTAAGTAATCTAAAAAAATTAATTAAATTAAGTTTAATTTCTAATATTAGGGTTGTAATTTTACGCAGTTCCTTTCTTTTGGACAACCCTTATAATGTTTGAAAATGGCCCTACCTTTCTTTCATCCAAACCCTAAGAAATCAGGTTGAGATAATTTTAAAATTACATATTTTTTTCTCATTAGTAAAGGAAAAGGAAGTCATTCCCATAATTTCTTAAAATTTATTAATGACTCTCCCTTTTACTAATGAAGTGGGCTCTCTATCTATTGAAGTGCTAAAATATCTAATACCCTTGTGAATTCTTATCTGACAAAATGCTAGCTTTTCTCATTTTGCAAAAGTGAACATTTAATATTCCATAGATTAAAAAAAAGGGAGAGAGAACTTACAAAGAAGCTAGTGTAATAATTAAGAAATATAAATAGAAAGGATATGGAAGAATTATATTAGTAAAGAACTAATTAAAAGTAAAAAAATCCAAATAGATATATGAAAAAGAAGGGAAAATAATAGAAGAATTTGTTTCATTTATGGTTTCTTTCTAGTTGATAATTTTTAAAATTAGCCTCATAAACTTTTTCTTAGTTTATGGTGTATGTCATTTCTGAAGGTGACCAAACATTAACGTCTTCTTACTCCTCAAATGAAATCCCTAATGTATTTGGGGATGCTAGGAAAAGAATTTTGATCTGGTGTTGCAACAGATGTTTACATTAATACTACAAACATAAATGTTTTTTCATTTATGTCTATGGAGAATTGCAAACTTGGTCCACTCCATCGTTTAAAGGTTTCTTCTATTCTTCAGTAATAACTAGTGCCACTTTTAAGCTTGACCTTCCAAATGCGTGGTTGTCATGCCCCACCTTTAAATAGTCCAAGGTATGGTCTAGTGCAACAAACTGCTTATATTTGTAAATATAAACCTTGATCATCACTCCTTTAAATATTGGAAAATTGATCCTGCTAAATAGAGTCAAAGTTGCATATCCTTTGCTCACTCCTACAAGTCTTACCTTACTTCTTGTGTCTTCCTTTCCCATCTTCTACATCAGTTCTTTAAACATATTCTCAACTTGTTGGTTTCCTTTTCATGTTTATCATCTCTATGTTAAGCTTTCACTAGTAGTTTCTCACTTCTCATTTGAGCTTCCAACAAGTTCCTTTATGCCTTATTTGATTTGATAAAGCACTAATCCTCTAGTTCATTTAGACATGGTTACCTTTAAGAATCAACTGCTATGAATTATTATGAATTTAATTCATGGTAATGATGAATAAGGAGTTGTCAAAATAAAGAAAAAAAATTAAGAAAGGAGAAAAGATAGACAAGAAAGAAAGATTTTAAAGCGAGAAAATATTAACATAGATTTCATTTGTAACATTTCCAAGGTCAATGTAATGGCTCTTACATAGTGTGTGTCTCCTCCCCGAACCTTACACCTATAACAGTAGTTATTCTTGTTACATTAGTATTTTTTAAATACTACATTTTGGACTCCTCACTTAATGGTATCACAATTTGACATCATTTGTTTCATCTTCATCATGATTCTTGTTTCATTTTATTTCCTTTTCGTCATAACAATGGTTCTTTAAACAAATTCTATATTTAAATGCTAAAGGATAAATTGACCAAAGTTTATGTGTCATATTACCCACTAACAGGTTGATTTTGGAGAGAAAAGAATGGAAGAGTTGAGGTCAAATGTAATGGAGAAAGTCCGATAGTCAATTAGCTCAAGGCACAAACCGATGCGAATTATAAGGGTGTCCTAAGCTTGTGCCTTTAATATGCTTATAAAGATGTCATCCCCATGATCATAGAACATAGCATGCTCCCTCGGGAGCTCACGTGGCATGCTCCCAACATCAACCTGTGGGCTCCTTATTCAGTCTATCTTGAAACATGGACTAAGGAATCTGACATTTATGCAAGTCAACAGGCATGCCTTTTAGAACTCGAAATATGGTGAATTATGCTTGAGTAGGGTGAAGCCAAGGAGGTCCGCAATAATAATGATATGCAGATTGTTCATTTGACTTAGGTATAAAATCAAAAGACTAATTAATTATCTTTATTCTTTTGTAAATTGGTGTGCTTTATATTGCCTTAATTCTTTGTCAATATACATAAAGTCTTTTAGACCATGCAACAACAAGAAAGGTTTCTTTACTCATCTCTCTTCCATCATTATCATAAACCAATCATTATCAAAAGCACCATCGGGAAAGACTTAAATAAAAATAAAAAAGAACAAAGAATAGAGAGTAAATAGGAGAGAGAAGATGAGCGTATATATATGAGGGAAAAGAAAATGAAAAAGAAAGAAACACAAGGGCAAGGAGAGATAAGGAAAGTGTTAAGTAGTCAAATATTGTGGCTCATCCCACAATCCCACATTGAGAAATTATAGATTTGTGGGAGGTTGTTTAACTTATAAAACAACCCTCATCCTTTAAGTTTTTTTATCCCAAAATCGTCTTTCCTTAAGACAAAAATTCCTTCTCTCCTTTTGTAATATTTCACTTGTATTATTTTCTGAAGATAGTGAAACATTAATTTAGTAGTGTTTGTGGAAGTAGGCATAACTGGCTGAACCACGTTAAATTCTGATATTCTTTATTTGTCTATTTAATAGTTATTTTCAGGTATGGTTGTAGTGAATTATTATGCTATTAAATTACATGTTTAGGAAAATTTTATCTAAGAGGTTGAATTTTAATTAGGACCGTTTGTGACCCCTCCAGTCTTTCCTAGGAATTTACTTGGTGTGATTTTTCAGTACAATCGTTCAAACTTTATTCACCTAGGCAATAATGCTCAAGGTGAATTTGTCATTAGTGATGGAAATTAACCCAAGTTCTACAATAATTGGTATCAGAGCTAAGGTTTTTTCTTAGTATACTCTGTGGTTGCAGCGTGGTCTGATCTTTCACATCAAAAAATATTTTTCCTTAAGTTATTGACATTCCGCATTGATAGCTATTGAACAGAAATTGTAGTAGAGACGGAAGAAATTAAAGATACGATAGCAGCAACAACTTGTCCCTCTTTTGTTTTAGCAAGGACTGTTGTGAAAAATGCAAGATTTATGGTAGAGATTTTATATGACACGGTTCATTTCGGCATATGGCAAAGTGAGGTCTAAGATGCTCTTTTTTAGCAAGGTCTTAAGATTGTTATTGAAGAAAAGAAACTAGATGATTTTAAGGAGAAAGATTGGAAGACTATAAATTATTTGGCATATGGTACAATTCGATCGTGTATTTCTAGAGAGCAAAAGTATGCTCTCTCGAAAGAAGCCTCTGCATCTAAATTATGGAATGCGTTGGAGGAAAAATTCTTAAAGAAAAACAGTCAGAATAAGCTCCATATAAAGAAGAGACTGTTTTGTTTCTCTTATATTTTGGATACTACTATAAATGATTACATCACCAGTTTTAATCAGATAGTTACTGATTTAATGAATTTAAATGTGACATTTGAAGATGTAGATCTGGCTTTAATGTTGTTAGGACCCCTTCCTGAGGAGTTTGAGTTTCTTGAAGCTACTTTACTTCATGGGAAGGTTGATGTGTCTCTTAGTGAAGTTATAGCTGCTTTGTACAATCATGAATTGAGAATGAAGACAAAGGAAGAACGTATAAGTAGAGCAACAGAAGCTTTGGTAGTCAGAGGACATTCGCAGAGCCAAATTAAAAGAAAGAAAGGGAGATCGAAGTCGAGACTCAAATTGAGCAAAGATGAATGTGCCTTTTGTCGGAAAAAAAGGTACTGGAAAAAGGCTGTAGCCATCTTTAATCAGCCCTTCTAGTCTATGGCTACTCAATTTAGGCTGTAGCCATCACGTGTGTCCCAATCGGTATTGATTCTCTGATTTTAGAGAACTAAAAGGTGGAATTGTTTACACAACAAATGACAATCCCTACACCACAAATAGGATTGGTTAAATTTGCTTGAGGAATCACGACAGAACAACCAGGACTCTGACAGATGTCAGATACATGCCAAGTTTGACGAAGAATCTCATTTCTGTGGGAATCCTAGAATCAAAGGGCTATACCGTAAATGCATCAAATGGAGTAATGAAAGTCGTCTTTGGTGTACTTGTGGTAATAAAAGGAATCCGAAGAAACAATAACATGTATTATTACCAAGGTAATGCAATTGGAACAACAACAGTAGCTTCTAATGATGATTAAGAGCTAGAAGTAGTCAAGTTGTGGCATATGCGCTTAGGACATATAGGTGAAAAATCCTTGAAGATATTAGTAAATCAAGGATTGTTGAAAGGAGTTTAGGCCTATAAATTATACTTTTGTGAGCATTGTGTCAAAGGGAAACAGTCAAGAGTAAAATTCAACACTGCAATCCATGATACGAAGGGTATTTTAAATTATGTTCACTCTGATGTGTGGGGACCTTCCAAAATAACTTCTTTGGGAGGAAAACACTATTATGTGATCATTGTTGATGATTTTTTCCCAAAGAGTATGGGTGTATACTGTGAAGACTAAGGATGAAGTGTTGGTAATTTTCCTCAAATGGAAGAAGATGGTGGAAACTCAAACAGGAAGAAGGATCAGGAGTCTTCTTACAGATAATGGAGGAGAATATAGAAATGATCTATTTTTAAAAGTCTGCGAAGATGAAGGTATTATTAGACACTTGATAGTCAGGAATACACCACAACAAAATAGGGTGGTAGAATGTATGAACCGAATATTACTGAAGAAAGTTCCACGTATGTTGTCCAACGTTAGGTTGGGTTGAGAATTTTGAGCTGAGGCTGTTACATATGCATGTCATCTCATAAATTGCCTTCCATCAACTTCTATTGGTGATAAAACACCTTTGAAAAAAAGGTTTGGAAAACCTGCTACAGATTATAGTTCCTTGCATGTGTTTAGTTCCATTGCATACTAACATATTGAGGAGTCAAAGTTAGATCTACATGTAAAGAAAACAATTTTTATGGGGATAACCTCTAGTGTGAAAGGATATCATCTTAGATGACCAGAGTCAAAGAAAATAATCTTCAGCAGGGATGTTACCCTTGATGAATATACCATATTAAGAAAGGTGACAATTAAAAATATTGAGTAGACAGATGGTACTCTAAAACAAATGGAGTTTGAAGGAAGAATTTTTACCCCAGCAAATAGTGAAGCAGATGTAGAAACTCCTATTATAGAAAAGGAGTCAAATGAAGAAGAGGTTTCAATCCAAGAACCTCCACAACAACAATTACCAATTACATTAAGAAAGCCAAAAAGGAATATTCAAGTACCTGCTCGTTATGCTAATATGGTGGCTTATACATCTCCAATTAAAATTGATGACAATCCTATCACTTATAAAGAAGCATTCCGAAGTTCAGAAGAAGATAAGTGGAGGATAGCCATGAATAAAGAAATATATTCCCCTTATAAGAATCAGACATGGAAGCTAGCTAATATCCAGAAGGGAAAGATGACAATTGGATGCAAATGGGTATATACAAAGAAAGATAGATTTCCTGACAAGAATAATGTTCACTACAAAGAAAGGTTGATGGTCAAAAGCTATGCTTAAACGAAGGGAATTGATTATAATGAAGTTTTTTCTCTAGTTGTAAAACATTCCTCCATTCGAATTTTATTGGCTTTGGTAGCAGAGTTTGATATGGAACTAGTTCAATTGGATGGAAAAATTACTTTTTTATATGGAGACTTAGAGGAGGAAATCTATATGACTCAGCCCAAAGGTTTTAAAGTTGCTAAAAAAGAGAATATGATGTGCAAGCTTGAAAAATCTTTGTATGGATTGAAGCAATCTTTGAGGCAGTAGTACAAGCGATTTGACAAGTTTATGATAGGGTGAAAGTACACAAGAAGCAGCTATGATTACTGTGTGTATTTTTCAAGCTACAAGATGGATCTTATATCTATCTTCTCTTATATGTTAACGATACACTGGTCGTTTCAAAGAATCTAAGAGAAATTGAGAGATTGAAGATTCAGTTGAATCAGGCGTTTGAAATAAAGGATCTAACTGAAACTAAGAAGATTCTCGACATGGAGATAAGCAAAATAAGGAAATGGGGAGGCTTAGTTTAACTTAGAAATTGTGTCTGAGAAAGGTACTAAAATGTTTTGGCTTTAATGAAAAGTCAAAGCCTATTAGTACTTCACTCGCTCCTCATTTTAAACTCAGTGCATTCTTGTCTTCAAAGAATGATGCAGAACGAGAATACATGTCAAAAGTACCATATGCAAATATTGTTGGTAGCTTGATGTATGTGATGGTATGTACAAGGCCCGACATTTCACAAGCGGTTGGGGTTGTGAGCAGGTATATGCATGATCCTGAAAAGGAACATTGACAAGCTATGAAATGGATTCTACAATATATTCTGAACATTGTAGATGTTGATTTGGTATTTTAGTGGTATAAGCAAGATAGTCAATGTGTAGTTGAATATTGTGATTTCGACTATGTCGGTGATTTAGACAGGCATCGATCAACTACTGGCTATGTGTTTATTTTTTCAAAGGCGCCTGTCAATTGAAGGTCTACCTTACAGTCAACAATTTCTTTGTCGATTACAAAGGCAAAGTATATGGCAACTACAGAGACTGTGAAGGAAGCAATTTGGCTTCAAAGATTGCTTAGTGAATTAGGAGTTCGATAGAAGCACATCAAAGTGCATTGTGATAGTCAAAGTGTTATTCTTTTAGTAAATGACCAAGTTTATCATGCAAAGACGAAGTACATCGATGTTCGTTATCACTTTGTATAAGAGGTTCTGAAAGAATGTGGAATAGCAATCCAAAAGATTAAGATCACTAAGAATTCTGCTGATATGTTGACAAAGGTGGTGACTGCAGTCAAGTTCCAATATTATTTGGACTTGATCAATATTGCTAAAAATTGAAGATGGGCGTTGTAAAGCACATTTGAAGACACTACTAAAAATGAGTTTTGTGAGAGATTTGAAAAAGTGGAATTTGCGAAGGTAGAGATTTGTTAAGTAATTAAATATTGTAGCTCATCCCACAATCCCAAGTTGAGAAATTATAAATTTGTGGGAGGTTGTTTTACTTATAAAACAACCCTTCTCCTTTTAGTTTTTTGATAATCCCAAAATTGTCTTTCCTTAAAACAAAAATTCCTTCCCTCCTTTTGTAATATTTCACTTGTATTATTTCTTGAAAATAGTGAAATATTATTTTAGTAATGTTCAAAGAAGTAAGCATAATTGGTTGAACCTCGTTAAATTCTGATATTCTTTATTTGTCTATTTAATAGCTATTGTCGGGGTATAGTTGTAGTGAATTATTATGTTATTAAATTACATGTCTAGGAAAATTCTGACTAGGAGGTTGAATTTTAAGTAGAACTATTTCTGACCCCTCCAGTCTTTCTTGGGAATTTACCTTGTGTGATTTTTCAGTACAATTGTTCACACACCATTTACTTAGACAATCGTGCTCAAGGTGAATTTGTTATTATTGATGGAAATTAATTGGAGTTCCACAACTAAAAGAAATATTTTTGTTAAAACGTAAGATTGGACAAACATTTTGACTATCCAAATCTTAATGTGGTAAGCTGAACATGGTGTATCATTGTTAGCATGTAAACTTGAATCGTGAGTGCACAGAGAGCATTGCAGAGAGATAATAAAAATAAAAATGTCTGAGGATGACAAAAAAATTGAGATTAAACGTTAAATTAAACTTGTTAGTATTAACGTAATTCAACCTTGAGCAATCATGTAAGATGTCCCCAGATTTCCAGTACTTTATTAACTATATTAATAAAGATAATTTTTAAATTAAATAACTTTTAAAGCTTTATAACTAAATTAAAAATATTAAATACCAAATTAAAACATTTTCAAAAAGAGTTTAACACTTATAATTTATTATAAACACATTCATAACGTGGATAGATCAAATCTTACACGCCCTTATTTCAGAAAGCTTTGTACCTTAAATGATCCTTATAAATAAGTAATCACTCAACCTCAAAACATTTTTTTATATTAATGACTTAAATATTTCAATTTTTAGGTAAATATATCTTTTAACTAATTCATTAATTATTATTTTTTTGGTGACTTGCATTACTAAAAGTATTTATGTTCATCTCATTTTGCCTTCCTAGTTTCTACTGACGAATCTCTATGGTATAAGTCATTATGTTTTATGTTTTAGTAAGCTAATATTCTATCTTTTCTTATCATATTAAATTAATTTTTATATAAATATGATATGTTATTTTTAAATATAAAAAATTAGTTTTTTAACTTAGTTACGTAATACATAAATAATGAAAAAAAATGAAAATTTCTAAATAGAAAATAAATAAGGAAATAATAAAAGATAAAATAAAGAAAGGAAGATAAATTTGTTATTAGAAAGGGAATATAATGACATAAAGCAAAAATTTTTATTTTTTGAAAATTAAAAAATTGTATTAATGCAAAAAGCTTCTGAAAGAGTTGAATATAGTTCAAAAGGCACCTGATGATTAATTCAATAGTCATCATTGTCATCATTATCATTAACACTCAGTTGAAGTTTCGTTAAATCGTAAGATTTGAGAAGCTCCAATAATATACACCTTTACCCTTATTTAATAAAGAGGCTGTTTCTGATAGATTTATATGCAATATGTCGAGTAGTATTAACATACTAGTTCTTGTACAAAATAGCTTCATCATAATTTGGTTTTGGACTTGGAAATTCCCTTCTCTCTTGTTAGCAAATGAGGAAACTATACCAGTGTAATAAGACAATTGAAACGCTTCGTAAGATGAATTAAGATTTATGTACACCTATGTAAACAACTTTTGAAGGAAATCAGCACAAATCTCTTTCAATAAAATTTATTCTCTTTAAGGTAATTTTTATTTTACAATTCTTGGATTAGACTTGTATACTTGTTTATCCTATTCCTCAAGTGGCTTAGAGGCAAACCTCTCACTTCATTTAGAACTTGGAGGCCAGTATTATCTGAAGTTGTAGCAACTATTTCCATTCAATGTAGCATCATCTCGAGAAAACTTCAGCTTCAACTGCAGAAGTCTTAACAATGGTACAGGATACTGTTATCTTCATCCAATTCTTCATCTCTTTGGCATGTTTACTGTCGCGTTAAAAATTTAGAAGTGAAACTTGGCTGCAGTGTACAAACTTTGTTTTTGTAATGTCACCATTCGCCACCCAAATTTGACCAGTAAATGTCAAGACTTTTATTTTTCTGATCACATTCTAAAACTATGTTATTAAGTATAAAGTATACAAGACGTTTTGTTTAAAATAAAGGGAGAATGAGCATGTCCTTTTAATAAATGGGTTTTAAATGCAATGTTCAACTTTCTAATATATGCAAATTATGCTTTGCTGCATTTTTCATTTCATATAACAAGGTATTACAAAATTATATGCGCGATGCAGTATGATTGTTCTTTGATGAAGTTTTAGGATAATATCACAGTAGATAGATAGGATATGGTTGACTTATTAATAAGTTTAATTTTTATTCAATAAATATTTTGTTATTGTTAGAAAACAAGATAATATTAAGGATAAGGAAGTTCATATAGTAGGTTTATTAATTAGACTTGCATCAATTGGCTGCTTGTAGCAGTAATGGTCTAACTTGTTCTAAAAGTAAAGGCTAAACCCAGAGGTCATTTCTGGGCATAACTGAAAAGCTTAGGAAACAAGAAAATCAACACATTCGAAGCTAACAAAGAATACTTTAACCCCAAAACTGATCAAAGAAATTTAATTAAGAATTTGTTGATTAATTAGAATCAAAGAAAGTATGATCCCAGCACCATTAACACTATGCTGATTTTCTGCTATTACACCAAGAAATATAAATGTGAACTTTCAACTACTTCTTAACAATCGAAATCTTAGCAATCTTAAGTATCTATTGCTCAATTATCAAATCCCGTTATTAATCTTAAGCCTCAACTAGTTAATTATATATCTTAATTTCCTGGACTCCCCTATTCATGTCCTGATTACCTATAGTTTTATAGAATTTGACCAGTACTTTGTGAGATACAATATAGTTCTTTATTATCTAAAACAAGGAATAACCATTTTTCAAATATATGAAACGCATGTATAGAAACAAACACCTTAATAGTTACCACAAAGTTCAATTTCATATAGAAGTACTTTACCTTCTTATTGTCAAACCAAATCTCGGCTAACATTGAGAAATGTTTTAACAAATAAGATTTCTCACTCACTACTAAAGAGATTTAGAACCTACTGTTGTCCGCTCAAAAAAGTGTTGCTATAAATTATAATATCAAATAACTTCATAAATTTAAATTATCTATCAACTCTTGACCTTGTGCTACATATTACAAATTATCAATTGATTTGAATCAACTAAGCTGTGATCATTTTTGCTTGCTTTTTTTTCTTCACCGTCTTCTTTAAGCTTTTGTATTGGAGTCGTCCTAAGAATTAATATATTACATTTACATGGACGGTGATGAACCTAATATAACACGAAAGGGTAACATAAAATTCAAAGTTTGGAGTACATAAACATAGATTTTTGGGGGACGAATTAATGTGACCCACGTTTCAGTGTCTTAATTTGTTGCAAGTTAGGTTTCCTTGGACGACTAGTTTTTTCTATGTAATTTTTGTCACAACAACCAAAAATATAGAGAAGCTAGAGTTTCAAAGGAGTTTAATTATGAGAACAAGTTAGTTGTTGTGGATATTCTCCAGGAATCTACTTTCATAAAATAACATAATTTGGCAAAGACATGTCAACTTCAAGGAAACCTAGCTGGCCACTACCTATCATAGAACAACAAGCCTTGTTTGTTTAGGATGTTCCATGTTCCTACACATCAATTTGTTTCAATGTCTCAACAGTGGAGTCACAGATAATTTGCTAGTCACGACTTTGTCCCAACTAACAACGAAATTTCATTGGAGTACTTGATTAGCTATTCAAATCAGTTGACTCGGTACCTTGGCTAGAAAATTGCAAAAAGCACAACCCCAATAATAGAGTGACATGTGAGTCGTAATTAAGTTGCCCTTCACATAATTACTCTTTATGCAGCCTCGTCGGTCTACTAAATGAAATATTCTTTTTATTACATGAAAACTCTACCAACTCATTAAACATTTGTTAAGGTTTGCTAAATTTTTACTTTCCCACGAAACTAAACGTTACTCGTTATGCAACCCGATGTCCTTGCAAGTGAAAATTACAGGTCCATCTTTTTCCAAGGTGAGGGAAAATGTGGTGACATTGCGTTGGCAAATGAGATACTTCCAAGCTGACATACGTGACGTTCACCTTCCAGCCACTTCACATTAATGTCCACATCTTGTTTATGTGGTCTATAATGAATAGTACTTTTTTCTGCAATTATATCGGGACACGGAACTCATTGGCCAGGATAGTTTCATGATTCATGTATAGGTGTGATAATTAATGTGCATTCTAGGCATGAAATGCTGACTAGAGATACCGTAGATGAGAGTGTCAACGGAGCCAAATAAGCCAGAGGAAGTGCGAAGAAGAATTTCCTATCTGTCATTTGATGTAAGCATATATCTATTCTAAACCCAAAATATTAGCAATTGACTTTTCTACATGAACCAACACGCAACTCTACTTCAAGTTTTATTTGTATATATCAAATTCTCTGAAACCCTTTTAAATCCATTTCTACAAGATAGGTGCTACATATCTCACATCTTATTCCTTTTACTTGGGAACAACAGAAAATGATGAACTTGTTTCCGTCCTCGCTTCATTTACTCGTACTCTTCTTCTTCTTCTTCTATCAAGTTTCTTCCGCACAAAATCATGCATCAGATAATGAATACTCTCGCCACTCTGCTCGCAACATCATCTTCACTCCTCATAAGCTATCCGAAGCCGAACCTCAACAGGTCTCTAACTATTTGTTTCAATATATATGAGATGATGTTACGTGGGATATTGATGAAGTTCTGTATATAAATATACCATGTTCATTAACTTTCGTGTTTTCGTGATGTTATCTTCAGGTTCACATTTCTCTGGTTGGTAGTGATGGGATGAGAGTTTCATGGGTTACAGATGACAAGCATGTGGAGTCAATAGTTGAATATGGAACGCAGTCAGGGAAGTACAATTCTATGTCAAAAGGAAACCAAACTCACTATACTTACTTTTTCTATACTTCAGGGGCAATACACCATGTAAAGATTGGACCATTAGAGCCAAGCACCACCTATTACTATCGCTGTGGAGGTTATGGCCCCGAGTATTCCTTCAGAACACCTCCTGCAATTTTTCCAATTGAATTTGCCGTAGTTGGTAAGTCTTAATCATCTCCCAGTGTTCTAATATACCCAACTGGAATTTGAATCTAAAACTTTGGAGCTAGGACTGTAACACTTGAAGTTTTTTGATGTAAAAATAAACCAGCTTTTCTGCACTTAATATTAAGTGCATGAAAATGAAATACAAGTCTAATTAGATTAGGACGTTGGTTTTAGGGATGTGACTCTATATCCAAGTGATACTATAATTCTTCTAGACCGCATCTTCCTACGTCAGTTGGTTGCTAGTTTAATTTTTCAAGTAGAAGCAACACGTCCAACAAAGGTGTATGAGAGAAGATTGTACATGAATCAAGCAGAATAATTAGCAATCTTGGCTTGATATGTGAATTTTCCACTTCTGAAGACAATAGCATGGAGCTTGATGAACTAACATTTCACCAACCCCCTTACATTAAAAGTCCATTTTAGCAGAAGCTTCGTACGTAGCTCCAACTAACTATGCAATGTTGAAAAACCGAAGAACAAACATAGAGCTAACTAGAATCAAACCAACTGTCACAGGAGATCTTGGACAGACAGAATGGACCAAATCAACATTGGAGCATGTCAACAGTTACGACTACGACGTACTTTTGCTTCCAGGTGATTTATCATACGCTGACACCCAGCAGCCACTGTGGGACTCGTTTGGAAGAATGGTGGAACAATATGCGAGCCAAAGGCCATGGATGGTGACAGAAGGCAACCATGAGATAGAGACCTTCCCAATTTTAATCCCGCAAGGCTTCAAAGCCTACAATTCACGGTGGCTGATGCCGTACCAAGAGAGTGGATCGTCTTCAAACTTGTACTACTCGTTTGCAGTTAGCGGTGCCCATGTTATTATGCTTGGCTCTTACACGGATTTCGACGGTGACTCTGATCAGTATAAATGGCTTGAAGCTGATTTGAGCAGAATTGATAGGAAAAAGACTCCGTGGGTTGTTGTGTTGTTGCATGCACCATGGTATAATACTAATACTGCACACCAAGGAGAAGGAGAAAGCATGAGACAAGCTATGGAGGAGGTGTTGTATAAGGCCAGAGTCGACGTGGTCTTTGCTGGGCATGTTCATGCTTATGAGCGATTTGTATGTGCCCTTAACATTGACTTTAAGATTTAAAAATTGTGGTGCCTCGTTCTCGTCCCTCATTGGTACACTACGATTTGCTTTGCAGACCAGGATATATGACAACAAGGCTGATCCATGTGGCCCAGTCTACATAACCATTGGCGATGGAGGGAATCGTGAAGGCCTGGCACTAAAGTAATATACATCCTTGTTAATTTACGCATAAAAACTGATTATGATGTTTTTAACTGATATCCATGTTCTTCTTGTGATTGTTTTGGAACAGGTTTAAGAATCCTGCTTCTCCACTCTCGCTTTACAGGGAGGCCAGCTTCGGACATGGGAGGTTGAGGATTATAGATGAGACAAGAGCCCACTGGTCGTGGCACCGCAACAATGACTCCAACTCCGTCGTGGCTGATGAGGTGTGGTTGGGTAGTTTAACCAAGTTCCCACAATGCTGGGGAGTTGGCAACGACAAAGAACCACCATCTTCTGCCAAGGATGAACTCTAAATTTACTTGGACAACGACAATCTCTTCAATGAGGACCTTTAAGTTACCCCTAGTTGAAAGCTTTAGGTTAGCCTATCTTACTCTCTTTTATTTTTTTATTCTTAATCGAAGTTATGCAAAGAAACTCCAAGATGGAGGAGATATAAATGAATTTTTCATTAAAAAAAAATATTCCTTGTCTTTAAGTATTTCAAAAATTTCAATGAATTACAAAATTATTAATTTTTAAATAACTATGAATAAATTTTATGATAAATATTAATGTAACAAAATAAAATAATTGTTAAAAAATATGGTATTACTATTTTTGGTAATAATATTTCTATTATAATAATATCTTTTATCTCTTTTAGCTTATGTTCTATATCATATCTCTTATCTCTTACTCTCGAACTAAATTACATAATTATTATTTTAAATCATTTTAATAATTATCATTTTCCATTAATTATATTACCTCTACACATTAATATAAATAATTTGATTCATATAAAATGAAACCATAATAACTCTAAGCTTTTATGCTTTTTTCTATTTTCTGTCTATATCGACTTGACCAATTAAAAGTTAACGAAGGCTGCCAACGTGCCTATAACATGACCAATTAAAAAGTTAACGAAGGCTGCCAATGTGCCTCTCTTTATCAACCACAACGAAAGAAGACGAAAATGTCATCAAGGAACAATAGGCCAATTCCATGACAACGGACAACCTAATAATTAATTTTTATTTTCTTTTTCACTTTGATAACAACGTGTAATGCTACGACAGCCGACCAATACAGTACACATACACACCAATAATTGAAAGATAAAAGAAATATCTTTTAAAAAAGTAAACCACCTTTTTACAAAGTAGGAAAATGCGATTTGCAACCTTATCTTGAGAAATATAAAGGATCTTTTATAATATTATAAGCTTGAAATGGACAAGTTTATCCATCGCTTCGCCGTTTCGTTTTTGCGCCATGAAGCACCGGTTTCGTGTGCGGAGTCGACCACCGAAATCTATCAACGAGTCATCAAATCGACTGATGAGATCAAATCCTCTCGAGTTTCTGAGCTACGACGAGAGGATTAGCCTTCGCAATCTCCTCTCTCCCCGCCTTCTTGAAATCATAAGTGCAGTTGTGCTTCTCCGGGTACCTGTGGGCCCCGCATAACGTCGTCCCACACCTACACTTAAATCCGGTCATCCCGACCCGTTTCCTGCACGCGAAGCACCGGCTCGGTTTTTGTTCCACCGAACCTGATGACTCCAATGTCGACGGCCGCAACTCCAGTACGTTGATCGCGGGAGAATCAGACTGAGAATCGACAGCGGGCAACGAAGACGACGGCATGGAAGCCGATTGAGTCGCTTTGTTGGGAGCCTGTTGCTGTTGCTTGAGTCGGTAGGCCATGTAACATTGGGAGCACAAGTTCATCGTCGCCGGACTCCCGAAAAAGCCGCAGTTGTTCAGGCAATGGTGACTTTCCGGTGTTTGGCATCCATGCTCTTCCGCCATGTTTACCCGATCCTTGGATCTGCAACTCCAAATTTAAAATAGAAAGATTGTTTCTAAAAAGCAACGATTCTGTCAAACAAAAATTACACCAAAAAACAAAAACAAATCCGTCAAAATCATCTCAAAAGACCGATAAAATTCAGAGATTCAACAGTCACAGGATATAACCGAAACGAGGTAGACGGATTGATTTTCAAATTTCTTATAGTTTCTCATCGATTTGTCGGCAGCCAAACAGAACCAAAACAGAAACCCGAGAAAAGAGAAGAAAATATAGAGATATACATATCATTACCTGAAGGATGAAGCGTAAAATAGAAAAATCAAAAACCCCGAAAAAGAACAAAGCTAACGAAAAGAATATAACAGGGGACTAAGGAATATTATTATTAATATAAAAGAAAAAAAGAGAAAATAACTATTAATCACTTTCATTATTATAGAACACAGAACACAAAAATCATAATCAATTCGGACCGTTCAGTTCTGTTCTGCACACAACCAACTCGTAATTTCCAAATTGTTTTTTATTATTAAGAAAAGATAAAATACAATCTTGTTTTATAACAAACCTTAAAACTATTTTATTAATTTGATTTTTAAAACACTAAAATTTTTAATTTTTCAAAATAAAATAAAATATCTAAAAAAGCAAGACAGGCTGAAGCTGGAAATTTGATGCAACGAGCGATCAAAGGATTTTTACCACTGACGCTGATTGATCATAGACTGTCTTATCAACGCTGGTATATAATTATATTAATTTGTTTTAGGAGGAGAGGAGGTCAGATTTTGTGTACCTGGCAAAGTGTGAACTGAAGGAACTGTTTTATTTGATGTATGTATTCATTGTATCTTTATCTCAAAACTCAGCATTGACCACAAGGAATTAAAGTTAGTACTGCCTGCTTCCTTGTTCTTAGAAAATCCTAATAAGCAGAGATTGCTTCTATGTTTTTGTCTATCTTTATTACAGTCGGAATAGGACTTCATTTTATCATATGTAATCAACAAGTTCCACGACTCAAATCCCATATCAATAGTTTATGTATTTCGTATCAATTGTAATCTAATGCCCCCTTTTTTTATTTCTCCCATTAGAATTATAATTTCAGGGGCATGGCTTTGTGGTTGATAGTGACTATGTTTTTCATACTTCCAACTGTCGAGTTTAGAGATTACAAGTTTGACTCTGGGCATAGCCCAGTTAGCTTCTGGGCCAAGTATTGCTATATCTAAACGAGAGCCATATGGTGATTTTTCATGTCTTTATCAACCATATCTCTACGAGTGGCTCATGACCATTTCAAATTTGGTTTATCTACTGTTTCATGTGTATTCAACTTTCGTCTTGGCCGACTTATTCATTCTGTAAGCTGATTATTTACTTAATAAAATGTTGTCCTTCTAATTTAAAAGTAAAATTTTACGAGGTTGAGAATACAAGTGAGCATAATGTCCTCACTTCATCCAAAATTCCATAGAAAAGGTATAAATTCACTTAATTTTATATTTAAAATGATTTTTGAATACATATAACATGAAACGAGATTATAGGTTCAATATCAATAATTTTTAAATATCATTCATAACTATAACTACTACAGTAACAACAACAACAACAACAACACCTAGTGCGAGTCCTGCTAAAATGCAGAGATTGAAGAGGTATAATAGTATGAATCCTTACTCTTACTTAATAGAGAAGCTGTTTCTGATAAAATCACATATAATATAAAATAATGATAATACAAAATATAAAAATATATAATGCAATATATAATACAGTACATATAGAACATGGTAAAGATTAACAATAAAAGATAAAATAAGTAAATAACTATACAAACAAAAAAAGACAAGTATAAGAATAAATCAAACCACCCATTACAAGAAAGTAATTAAA
>JANQBM010000004.1:28186406-28197324 GCA_025594535.1 Erythroxylum domingense
TTTAAATTATTTGAAAATCATTATTAGCTATTTTTATTAATTCAATATTATCTATTAAATTGTGTATTAAATATTTTCTTAAGTTTTTGTTCTGGAATAATTTATTTTTAATGTCTATGCTCATTCTACGATCCCACCGTGTATTTTTTTTAGGGATCAACACTTATTGAAATTCCTAATGATCTACCTCTGATTATGTTCGGAAGTAAGTTAAATGAGTTTTGTTTGTTTTAAGTTTGACCTGGTGGAAAATTCCTCCCTCGTGAGACACGCGTCCAGATGTCACGTAGGACGTCGGGCCCGTGACTCACCCGGGGAGGGGTTCCAGCAATATGGCTAAAGGATTTTAAGTTTGCATTTTAGTAAGATAAGTAGTTTAGGTTATGAGTTCTGTCACAGGGGATTTCGCCACGGTGAAGCTAAGAGTTCGTCGCAACGTAATTCATCCGAAGTAAATTCTTATTTTCTCGTGGCAACTTCGCCGCAGCAAAGTTATACTTGTTTGCCGCGGCGTAATTCACCCTATTTTAAGTTTGCATTTTAGTAAGATAAGTAGTTTAGGTTATGAGTTTTGCCATAGGGGATTTCACCGCGGCGAAGCCAAGTGTTCGTTGTGGCGTAATTCATCTAAAGGAAATTTTGATTTTCTCGTGGTGACTTCGCTGCGTCGAAGTTATACTTGTTTGCCACGCCGTAATTCACCCGAAGGAAATTCTGATTTTCTCGTGTATATTTGTTCGCCGTGACGAAACTATACTTTTTCGCCTCGGCGTATTTCAGCCGAAGAGTCAGTGAAGTTTACTTGCATATGTTCGTCACGGCAAAATCACAGTTCACCACGGCGAAGCCCGCCTTTGCTTCCAAAGAATTCTTCTTTCAAATTTCCAAATTCTAAGCCTCCCTCCACACTCAAGCTTCATAATCCCATGTCCGATGTTGGGCTCTAAAAACGGAGTCCAACAGATATGGTTAGAAGTATGATGTTTAATTCATCTTTACCAACTTCTTTATGGATATATGACTAAAAACTGCCATGTATTTTTTGAATAGGTTCCTAATAAGGCAGTTATAAAGACTCTTTTTGAATTGTGGACTGGAAGGAAACCTAGTTTAAGGCATCTGTATGTTTAGGATTGTCAAGAAAAATTAGGAATTATAATCCATTTGAAAAAAAATGGATGCTAGAACAATTTGTGTTTATTTGATTGGTTGTCTAAATGTTTATATATTTTATGGTCCCAACTATACTACAAGAATTGTGGAAATTGGGATTCTTGGGTTCATTAAACGTGGTAAGACTATTGGGAGTGAAACATGACGTATAATGTATATTCAAGAAATGGGAGAACAAGTCCCTTAAGCTATGCAAATTCGTCTTGTACACCTACTCAAGTTCTTGTTTCATAAATTATTGAATCGCCTAATAATCATGAAGGACAACAAACTAATGAAACTACTATTTATAATGAAATTGAACATGAAGTGAATGAACCTACAGTAAGTGAACCACAACAAATAGCATTAAGAAGGTCTTAAAGAGAAAGAAGACCAACTATTTCTGATGACTATGTGATATATCTAAATGAGTCAGATAATGACTCAGGAATTGAGAATCATCCAGTGACCTTTTCACAAGTTATGGATAGTGAAAATTCTAATAAGTGGTGGATGCTATGAAAGATGAATTCAAATCTATTAAATAAAATGGTGTTTGTGACCTTGTGGAATTGCTAAAAGGCTATAAAAGAATTGGTTATAAGTGGGTCCTAAAGACCAAATGTGATTCTCTTAGTAAGTTAGAATGTTATAAAGTCAGACTAGTTGTTAAAGGATTTACTCAAAAAGATAGCATTAATTATAAGGAGACTCCCTCACCAGTCTCTAAGAAGGATTCACTCAAAATTATTATGACTTTGGCAACTCATTATAATCCAAATTGCACCAAATAGATATGAAAATTGCCTTTTTGAATGGAGATTTAAAGGAAGAAGTCTATATGGACTAACCGATGGGGTTCATAAAGGATGGAAAGGAACACATGGTCTGTAAACTAAAGAAGTTAATACACAAACTTAAACAAACTTGCCAACAATGGTATCTTAAGTTCAATGATATTGTTGTTTCCTTTGGATTTAAAGAAAACACCATTGATTGGTGTATATATTTGAAAGTCAGTGGGAATAAGTTTATTTTTCTGGTTCTGTATGTTAATGATATTTTGCTTGCAACTAATGATTTTAGTATATTAAGTGAGATTAAGAAATTTCTCTCTAGTCATTCAAATGGAAGATGTATTTATGGCAACATTTGTGACAGAAGTAGAAATATTTTGTGATAGATCACAAGGATTATTAGGTTTGTCTTAGAAAACATATATTATTAAAGTGTTAGAGAGATTCAGGATGGACAAGTTTTTAGCATCATTAACTCCAATTTAGAAAGCAAACAAGTTTAACCTTATGCAATGTCCAAAAAGTAACTTAGAATTAAAGCAAATGGAATTAATTATGTGTGCATCTATAGTTGGGAGCCTAATGTATACTTAGATATAAATGGTTGTAGAACTTTATTTCAGGGTTTGAGATTATTGACAATATAGCCAAGCCGCTAAAAATTTATTGTGATAGTCTTGCAATAATTTTCTTCTCTAAGAATGACAAGTATTTAAAAAATGTTATATGAAACTAAAATATTTTACTGTTAAGGAGGAGGTTTAGAAATGCAGAGTGTCAATATAGCATTAATCTTATGTTAGTTGACCCTTTGAGAAAGGGGTTACCACCGAAAAAATTTTATGTTCATGTAAGAATATGAGCATTGTATACGCTAGTGACTATTAGATAGTACTATTGTATTATCTTTTATTATATATTTGACACTCTTTGTGCATTAATGAATGTATTGTTTTTTATGTTTTTATTTTCTTCTTTATGTATTTGATTGCAAGGTATGATACTGAAAACAAATCTGAATGATAAATCTCAATATGTACTTTCCATTTATAACCATGATTAAGCAAAATGGCTAGAATAGTGGTATATAAAAGAGAGTATGTTAAATTAATAGTATATAACTGCAAAGACCCTTATTAGTCTTATACTTGATTATAATTACTGCCGATACTATTGTATGCAAATGATGACTATTGTACAACCCTTATTAGTCTTATACTTGATTATAGTTACTGATGATATTGTTGTATGTAAATGATGACTATAGTACATTATGATTACTTGAATTATTAATTCAATAGATTGCTTAAAGTCACATAAGTCAAATTATTAATTCAATAGATTGCTTAAAGTCACATAAGTCAAGCAAAAGAATTTTAAAAATTAACCTTTAAGTGACTCATATGTTAAAAGGCAGTTAAGTGATTTAATAATTTAATAAATGGGACTAACTGTTTGTCTCTACCTAATAATAAATTTTTGTCTTCTCACAAAATATCATCACAAAAGAAAGTGAAATAGAAAGTTCAAAGAAAGATACAGATTAAGTAAGGCGCTTATTAAACCTCGTTTCTGCATCATTGAAAAACTTTGTCTTTTTATTAGAATAAAATTGTTATATAATTGAATATTTGTGAGTTCCATAGATTTGCATATCTTATTATGTTTATGAAAACTATGCTTACAATTTATAATTTATGCATCATTTAGCCTTCATCCCAATTGTTCAATTATATGTGAATTTTTAACTAAAAAGAAATTATTATTTTGTAATAAAAGAGGGAAATGTACAATGACTTTTATTTTTGAAAGAAGAATTATATCTGCACTTAAAATTTTGAAAGAATTAGATGATAATCTTTTATTTTATAAATGTTAATTTATTTTTATCTTAATTATATGAAAATATGTATTTAATATATTTTCTCACATCCAAATATAAATATTTAATGCATAAAATTTATGGATAAGAAAAATATCAAATAGTCTGGGAAATATATATTTATAGAAAATCCTAATATCAAATTAGGTCGACTCATATGATTTATCATTGACTACTTTCATCCATTCCCTTAGACCAACTTTCTCACCCCCTGTCGATGGTGCGTGATAAGTATTCCCATCCTAACGAGGAAGAGTATTGTTTTCGTGTATTTTGTCTTTACTTATCTGGAAATAATTAAATATGTGAGGCTCATAAATTGAGAAGACAATGAAATGAAATCGGCGAGTACCACGTGCCACTACTCGTGGAATTGGCAAGTGCATCAACTACCACAATCCGAACTCGAGCTTAACCAAACAATACGCAGTGATTGTTCAGCTACTGGCATTTGTGTAATTTACATAAATTAGTCAAAGAAAATAAAGTTCTCTAAAATTTTGAATCATGTTTCAAAATTAAGATGCCGTTTATTAAAATTATATTGTTCGTGTAAATATCATGTGTTCATTTTAAAATAATATAAAAATTATACTTCCAACATAGCTAGATTAAAATAAAGCCCATCTGATCATTTGTTGACCAGGGACGAAATATTTTACATTTCTTATTTCAGATAAATTGTATAAAAAATTAGAATTCTACCAAATATTATAATAAGGGCGAATTTTAGTTTTTGTTAATTAAATACATATCATTTTATTAATATTAAATTGATATTAAACTCAGTAATCACGTCACGTTCTAATTAAGTTAATCATCATAAATTATTTTATCTAAATAGTGAATTTGTTTGCAAGAATAAATCACGTCGTAATTGTTAACACATAAATTGAACAGTGCTGACAAAATCATAATTACAAATTAAAATAAAAAATTAAAGATGAGTTTGTAAAATTTTATAAAATTCATATTTCTGTATGATTATTCTCTCTCTTTTGCCTTTCAAATATAACTACGGAAAAAATGAAAAGTCATCGTCTTCACAATTATTATAACTAATATTCATTCAATGATTATAGATATTAAAATAACAGTCGTACAGATACCAAAACTGATTAATAACGGGTTTAATAGTTACATATTTTTATAATTTTATATAAATATATAAATAAAATTTAATGAAATGAGATTAACCTTTGAATTCAGAGTATTATCCTGGACTTTATCACTAAAATATAAATATGGGAGTCAGATCGTTGATTGAAATCCTGCCGTGCCCGTCATTTCAGGCTTTAGAGCAAAAGCAGTCCATTATTTTATTGAAAAATTGTCATCCAAGCCGCAAGACGAGTTTAGGGACACCAGACTTGGACCTAGACCTAGTGAGGTACTCGAGATTGCTGTTTTATGTTCTTCCTGTAGCCACGTCCTCAATTGGCATATTGACTGGCTCATAAAACATTTACTCTGAAAGGCGTAAAGTTGGAATCTTGATTACTTTCTGAAGGAGGGAACAATGAAAATTCCTGGAACGTAGTCAGACGGAACATAGGATTGTAACATTGGGATCGTGACCACTCGTCGTGTTGGAAAGTTTTGGAAAAAAGGACGTGGTCGAATGTCTGTGTCCGTCTTAATTATCAACTGGAAGCCGGGAACCTGGAGAACGGAAAATTCAATCTTAGAAGACAACTTCTTCGTTTAATTACATCAAATTTATGTATACCCAGTTTTAAAATCTTTTCTAGCAATGGCAGATTCACTTTTATGGCAGAGTAGAGGTAAAAGAGAGACTCCAACGAACATTTTGCACCAGAAAGTGGCGGTGACTACTGACCTTTTGCGTGCTTACCGTCTGGTGAACCAGTCTCCTCCTTAGAATAAGAAATTAAGAGTTACCGGTCCCACCAGAGGGAAGAACGGTAGATGGGGGTCTGGCTGTTGATTGCTTCGTCACGAACTAATATAAAAAACTACTAATCAAACCAACTTGACATTTAATGCAATACACGTTCTACTTGACTTTAAAGGTGAGTGTAAGAGTCGTTTTTCTTTCAGCTGTGCTTGCTTGAAATTTCAACATGAATTGGGTTGACACGTGTAACTGGGGGAGAAATCATTGTAGCTTGAGAACCGTGTACTTGTTGTTCCTTGGTCAGCTGGTTTCTTTCTCGCTTGCACTCTCAAGTTTCACCTCTTCTCTGGTAGCAAAGCTGGGTAAGGAGAATGCTTAACTAAACAGCTCCATCAAGGTTTTAGTGCTGGCTTTACTTAGCTACTTCTCTTTGCGAGAAGATATTAAGTTTTGGAGGTTGTGTCTCTTGTCCAGGTGTTGATGCCCCTTTAACTCAAAGTTCCTTCAATTACCTGGCATTAGCTTTGGTATATGGAAGCATACTGCTGTACAGGCGTCAAAAACTAAGGGTACTTTTTCTTCGTCGTTTCAATTTTCAGTGGAGAAAACTGCTTTGAATCATGTGGCATCATGATTTTATTTCATTATTATCCTACAGCATGTGAATCATCATAATATAACTTGTAGTATCCGGGTATGCAGATTCCTTGGTACTTGTATCTCCTCCTAGGAGTTATCGATGTTCAAGGGAATTATCTTGGTGAGTGAAGTAGACATCTCTATTGACTTGAACGTGTGAATGTTTAGATCTGAAGATAATACCTTCTCTTGGCTATAAGATACTAGAACTGGATACCAATTGCTCACCCGGAGGGCTGACAAGTTTGAGATTGCAATATTGTCATCTTCATAAAAATAGTCCAGATGAGATAAATCGCCACGAATTGATGTTCTGTGATGCGTGAAATTTGATCTTTCATTCATTCGATTTATTCATGTTTTGCAAGTTGATTGATTTGAAATCACTTCCTTAGGGAAGTTAAACATTTCTCAACAGTTCGCTTCATCAGTAAAGAATCACCGGACAGATAAAATGGCAGAAATGCTTGATGCATTGCGGTCTACATAATAATTAATATATGATAGTGAACTTAAGCTATACTTTGATGCAGTGAATAAGGCGTACCAGTTCTCATCTATCACTAGTGTGACATTGTTGGATTGCTTCACCATAGCATGGGTAATAGTTCTTACATGGTTCTTCCTGGGAACTCGCTATTCCATATGGCAATTACTTGGTGCGGTAGTCTGTGTTATAGGGCTTGGATTAGTACTCCTGTCTGATGCAGGAGTAGGTGGTGGAGGTAACCCTTTCTTTTCATCGGTCTTGGAGCTAATAGTTTCCATTTTCCAGATGTAACAGGAATTAAATCTTCTTTACCAAATTGTTCTTTTTCAGTTAGAGGACTAGGTAGAAATCTGCGTGAAATGCATGAAACAAACTTATCCAACAGCTTAAAGTCCATTATTAGGTTACTCTGATTGGTGATTACTATATAAATATCTTTCCAGGTGGTTCAAAGCCTCTTCTGGGTGACACACTGGTAATTGCTGGGACAATATTCTTTGCCTTCAGCAATGTTGGTGAGGTTGGTTAATCTTACTGAATTCCAACTCTGCAATCTTTGAACCTTTATTTGTACATGAAATTTCTTGTTTGATGGCAGGAATATTGTGTGAAGAAGAAAGATCGTATTGAAGTGGTGGCAATGATTGGCCTTTATGGATTTCTCACAAGCATTGTTGAGCTGTATCCTTCCAATGAATGAAAGTTAGTAAAATGGCTACTGCTATAATTGCCCTATGTACTGCCTAGTTTGCGTTTAACTATGCGTTAGTTCAGATGCGTCTTAAATTTATTCCATAACCATAGTTCAGATCAATTTTAGAGCTGAAGAGCCTGGAATCAACCAGCTGGTCCGCGGATATTGTAAATACTCGTTCCTGTCTTAACAAAATTTAGAAAACCATTTACTTTTGTATAGTGTTATTAATCATCCTAGTAAGCTGTACTTGCGTTGGAACGCAAAAGAAAGCTTTGATCACTCTGTTTCTCTTGTCATTCTGCCTAATAATCGACTTGTTTTTCTTAAATTACTCTATAAACTGACATCTATTCCAGATTTTGGCCCTTGCAGGCTATACGTTGTCACAGTTTATTTTCTATACACTTGCTCCATTTGTTCTAAATGTAAGTGTTTCTTAATACCAGCACGCATCCTTGTAATACTTCAATTTTCAGAATTTTCGTTTGTATCTTGACATAGATGAGTGGAGCCACTCTGTTCAACCTTTCAATCCTCACATCAGATATGTGGGCCGTTGTGGTCCGCGTCTTTTTCTACCACCAGCAGGTAGCACTAAGTAAAAATGCATGGATACAAACAGAGGCTTGTTTTAGCAACACTGACCAGATTATATGGTCCGTTGCAGGTTGATTGGCTATACTACCTTGCTTTTTCTGTAGTAGTTATCGGTCTAATCATCTACTCATCAACGTATGGCCTCATCTTTCCCAACTTTTTAACTTCTGACCTTGCAGCTGCTTCTTTCTGACTCTTGAAAATGAACCCAGTATCGAATCTGAATGGAAAGGACTAGATTTAAATTCCCGAATCCTGAGTGTTGATAGTTGTAGTGCTAACAACTTGTGGGATTTTTACAGTGAGAAGGAACCAGCTCCTGACGATGGAAATTCATACCAAGTGCTTAGCTATGACGAAAATACAGAGCCTAGAATAGAGTATTCAGCTTAATGAAGAGCTTAGCAGTTAACGTAAAAATACAATTCAGGTCTCAGTGCCAGTAACTTCTGCAGGTGAAGTTATTGGAGGTTTAATGGATTTATCTAAGCTTTGTTCTGTTGCTTTTAACTACAATAGCTAATGTGACAGACATCAAATGTTATCCCACTTTCGCAGAACCAAGTACTCGACGGTCTATATTTCAGTACAGAGAAGTTCTGCTACTATGGAAGGAAGATTACAAGCTCAACGAGATTTCCTTCCGTTCATTCCGTAGGATAAATTTAACATTTGTTTATTAAATTTCGATTTTTTCGTTATTATATTTGAGATTAATGAATGTCATTAATAGTATGGTGAATTGAATTATCGGGCATCATTTTCAAATTAGTATCTTTTCATTTTTACAATTAGAAAATTATAAATTATAATAATACTTTAAGTTAATTCTTTGAGGAATATAAGGAAATCTTTTAAAAATTTTTGAATATTTGAATTATAATTTATTAGTGTTTTAAATTTTATTTAATTTATATCTCAAATTTGTTAAAATGATTATAAAATGTTAAAAATTTAATTTCTAACAAAATTAATTCATTAAACTTGTAGATAATAATTCATCACACGTAACAATACCATAGTTACGTATCCCAGATTGAACGTAAAAAGACAATAAACGAAGAAATACGAAAAATATCTGATTTCAATTCCATAACTTCAAGCAAGTTTTTCAAAGTCGAAATGAGCACAAATCCACCTCCGTCTTCACAAGAACTATTCATCAGAACGCAGTCAACGTCTTTCTATAGTTTTCTCAAAACGTAAGCTCTCTTAGCGAATTAGATAATCCTTATGCTTACGAATGATATGAGTAACTGCAGGAGACCTTAACATTTATATATATAACTTTCATATCGGGCTTCCCCATCACAGGTTCGATATGGGTCCGGTCCATACTAATCGAGATTCATGTTCTACTCGAACTTCGACCTATTGATTTAGATCATTTATTGGGTCACTTTATTATCTTTATCCGGATCATATTACGTAACTTAACCGATAAGTTATTTGAAAAAACAAAAAATGCAATTAAATGTTGTCCAACTTTATGGGAAAAATAAAAAATATCTAACATTCTCCCCCTTGGACAATACTTAATTGCAGTTTTGACTCAAGTTTAAAAACAGCTTAAAAAGTTGGTTAAGCTACGCTACTGTATTAGTAAATTAAGTTTAAAAACTAAACATTTGATCCAAAGATATCGAAAGTCCATCATTCCATCCTGCAAGGCTTTTGATACCGAAAATTATTAAATGCATGTGTCATGTGGGACACAAATCTAATACAATCACGCATATCTAATACCTCATTAACATAAATGGGAAAATGGAGTGTGGCAAACTAAGATAATATTTGTATGATCTAAATTATATTATCTTCGTTTGTAGGTCTCGATTTCTCCAACTTTAAGCTAAATCACAAACGCTAAACTACATTAAAGAAATCCTATTTTCTCTCACCAAATGCTAAACAATATTAGAGAGAACCTTTATGTTCTCCAACTGAATGTTAAACTGCAGTAAATAACCTTTATGGAATTAAAAACTTATATCCCTTATGTCATGTGAAACTTTAAGGATATCCGTATAAAACTATACGAGTCTAAATGACATAGGCTTAAGGTCAATCTATATATATGCCCAATGACCTTTAAATGCATAAGATTGGCACAAATTTTAAGACTTTCATATGTATTATGACAATGTATGATAACTCGTATTATTGAGGAAAAACAATGATTATCTTTAATGATGAACCATCATACCGTCATAATACATCAAAACATATAAATATACAAGGTGCAAATATAATGATCCCCTAACTATCAGTGTCTAAAGACTTCAAAACACCCATACTGTATATTTGTCTTCCAAACACAAGTGGGCCAAGTCCTTTAGTTAAAGAATCGGATTATAGTTCCTCAGTCCTTAAATGCTCCAAACCTTAATATCACCTTTTCGTATCAACTACTTTTATGATCAAATATTTGACCTCAAAATGCTAAGACCCTGTGATATTCAATGTTGTTATTAAATAACACAGTAGCTTGATTATCATATTACACTGAATGAGTCTAGCCACTGAATCAACCACAGATAACTCAGAAATTAAATTTCTAAGCTAAACCATCTATGAAGTAGCACCATAGCATGCACTCTGCATGCATGGTCGAGAAAATCTGTAGCACCCCACTCCTACAAGACCCGAACCCGACATCGATAGTGATATCCGAGTCCGTGCCCTGTGAGGGTGGCGTGCTAAAGCACTCAATCACTCAGAAAATCACAAACATGATACGCAACAATTCACAACCAAATCGGGCCCAATTTATTTCATAACCATTTTGAATCAACACAAATGT
>JANQBM010000004.1:28197424-28215738 GCA_025594535.1 Erythroxylum domingense
AACATATAATCCTTGATTCCCTTTAATTATCTCAACACTCGCTTGACTACATTTCAATGGTCTACATCTGGGTTAACTAGATATTGACCAAACAGTCTAACAGTAAATGCAATGTCCTTCCTAGTACATACTAGAGCATACATCAAGCTGTCAACCATACCAGAATATTGAATATTCTTCATAACCTCTCTTTTTACTTTATTCGTTGGATACTATGCCAAAGATCATCTCTCACTATGAAAGATAGGTGATACGACAGGTTTACAGTTAACCGTATTAAACCTTTGAAACATATACTCAATGTATGCACTTTGTGAGAGGTATGATGAGTGTTAGGATCTGTCACGTTGAATCTGAATACCTAGGACAAAAGATGTTATGCCAAGGTCCTTCATGTCAAAGTTCTTGACCAAAATTTGCTTAACCTTATACAACATGGTCAAGTAATTTGACGTGAACAATATATCATCCACATGCAATAATAGGAAGATAACTTTGCTCTCCCTAACCTCATAGTATAAGCATCTTTTTAACTTTATCTTCCATGAAGCCAAAAGAGGTCAAACCTTATCAAATGTAAGGCATCACTTTTGGGAGGATTGATGTAAATCATATATTGATCTGCATAACACGCCAACCATGTCAGTCCCATCTAGATCCTAAAATCCTTCAGGTTGTACCATATAGATCACTTTATAAAGGTCTTTATTTAGGAAAGTGGTTTTGACAACCATCTGATATAACTCTATATCATTATGAGCTACAAAGAATACATTTTGAGTGATTATGGAAATGAGGATACGAGAGAAAAAGTAACATTAAAGTCAACATTTCTCCCTGAGTGAACCATCAGGCAACTGAGCTAGTCCATAAATCGCTGAACTTTATCCTAAAATCCTTTAGGTCTTAAAACTTCATTTGTAACTGACATTTTTGAAGTTCTGCTACAAAATCAACTAACTCCGAGACCTTACTATACCTCATGGCTAGCATCTCATCAGTCATTGCAAGCCACCACAATTCTACATTAGATTCAAAAATAGCTTTTGTAAAAGGAACTAGATTCGTATCATGTATAATATCATAGTCCTGTTCACCTAATAGACTATGTAATCAGATGGGATAGCAAGTTATCTCACTCTGATGGATCTTCATAACTGTACTAGATCTTGTACCCACAGGAACCTTTGTGTGTATAAGTATGAGTTCCTGTTCTTGTACAAGCACGATACAAAGACCTAGATCCATCGAATCTAACTTTATGAGTAGCAGGTACATAATAACTGTAGGGCCCACCATCATCATATATATCATATTCCAGAAACTTAGCTATTTTTTATTCCACTATTATGGTCCATCCTTCTCTACAGTAAGATCTATAACCTTCAGAGTGGTCATGATAACTTAGTAAATAGTAATGAGCATAATGAGCATGCAATCTTTCTTTATAAGGATTATATTACCTCAGTAGGGCAGCCTCATGCACGAATGTGTGCAAGGCTGGATTTTCACACTTTTAGATAACCAAGTAGATTAGTCTTATTTTGCATTGACTTCTTCAAGTCCTTTAGGGAGTCATTATGCCTTTCGGCAACACACCATTTTGATCAAGACTACTAGATATAGTGAATCAAGTCACTATCCCAACTGATTCTATATATCTGGCAAACGGACCTTTTTAAGTCCTGAAACACTATGTTTACCATGATATACTCCTCCATGGTCAAGTCTGACACTCTGAATGGAATTTTCCAATTGGTTCTTAACCTTCAATCTTTAAGCAAGAACACATAACTATAATAGGAATAATCATTAACAATTGTTAGAATATATTTGGAATTGCACAATGCAATTGTATAAGGTCTTCTGATATCCGTATGTATTAGAGTCAACAAGTCAGAAATACGAGTTGACCCTTCTTCCTTATTAGTTAACTTGCCCCTGCAATAGTCAACACACATTCCCAGATTATCATAATCTAATTGAGAGAATGTTTTCCTTAATCAATCTCTCAAACCTAACTTTGGAAATGTCGCTTAAACTTTTATGTCACACCATATATGACTTTTCATTCATCAAGGTCCTTCATTTCATGCCTTGTTTAGCAAGATACAAAGAAGCATATATCTAATTCGGGATAAGACACATTCCATACAAATCATATGACAAGAAAGTTGTATCATTATGTTTTGCATTAAACACCAACTATACAACAGAAGCAATAAATACAAAATATCGACTTTCTTTGTCCAAAATTGATCTAAAGATCATATATAAAATTTGTCGTGTAAAAAACCAAAGTGAACCTTGTAGCAAGGTTCAACTCATACATTTCCCTACAGATATTTCATCTATATCTTCATTGCTGTCAACCATCAGTTCCTCCTTCTTTTTATCTGTCTTTATCCTAGATATGAACCTTTACATTATAGAAGCACCTTGATCAGAAACTCCACCATATAGCCACCAAGTACTTAATGCGACTATCACAAATCAGATTCATACATTGTTAAGATAAGGAGTTATCTGATGGTCACAGTCTTTCTTTTAGGCCTCATATTTGCTGGCTTCTATAAATCACGTGGTCCTTTGCTAACACTGGATTGACCAGCATCAGTACGTGGAGAAGATTTAGTCTTTCTACCTTTAATCTTAGCAGGCTTCATCTTTTCCTTCCCTTTAGTTGCTTCGAGGGTTGTAGGAGTAGCAAGCTTGAGTTTCTCCTCTTTAGAAACGTAATGGACATTCAAAGCATTGAAGTCTCATTCCTCATCCTATGAATAATATGTCTTCACCAGATTATTAAACTCTGGAGGGAGTGTATTTAAAGTTTGGTAAACTATGAAGACATCAGGAAGAGGAATGCTTAACATCTTCAGTTTACTGTGAAGATGGATCATTATTGATATGTACTCCTTTACTCCTCCTTCTCGTATACTTTATGGAGAATAATTATTTCATTAAGACACTTGTCTCAACATTAGGTATGACTATGTACCTCTGGGAGACATTACCAAGAAATTACTTCGCTATGTCTATGTCCGGAAGTCCACTTAGCAAATGGTCAGGAATGGATCTTTTAATGGTCATAAGACTTAATCTGTTAAACTGATCTCAGGCTTCATAGGTTTCTTTATAAGCTCTCAAGCTCATGGATGTAGGTGGAGATGACCTATCCTGCCATATGTTCATATCAACGTCAGCTATCTCTATAGCATTTAATACATCATATGTCCATTTCTTCGTATTGAAACCGGTCAAGGTTTCAATGATGACACTGATATTATTGATCGAAAAGGTGACTTCCAAATGATAATATTTATATCAGCACAAATGTAGGATAACAATGATACTCAAAGCCATTAAACAATATCTTTTCTAAGAATCCAATGACATATATTATGAAACACCTTTGGGCTGAATATATAATATATGTAATTAGACCTCCATATAAAAGCGATCGGAGTACAAACCATCAACTCTCATGACACTACTACCTTTGGGCAAATAGATCACTTGAGCAACAGCTTTCCTCCATCATATATCTTTATGCTCATCTCAAAATGTTATGTAAGGCCAACACTTTTGGGCAGAATAACCAAACATAAAACTAGAGACATCCCCCTATATGTAAGCAGAACTATTTAAAATATTGACTTGAAAGGTCACTTTGGTGACTACATCCTCATCAACACTCAAAACGTCCACAAACACAAGGGATACATCTTTATTTTATCCTCACATTTTTTATGGACATATGGTATGTGACAATGTAATATCAATAAATGTAAAAACTCGAATGTACAGTCTCATTGCCACACACTCATGCTGAAGACATTCTCTAAAAACTTCATTTGAGACTTTCGTAAAAGAAAAATCTCAGTAGAGCTACTATCGTGCATTACTGGACACTAAACTGACCGCCTGAGACATAAGAACCTCATGTATCTCCTTTATGATAAGTTCGTTGCACAAAAATTCACTCAAAAATGGCTTCAGAATGTCTTAATTCCTTTTTCAAAAAACTATCATGCAATCCCGAACACTAAACATGAGACCTGAGACACGAAAATTTGAAGCATCTCCCTCATGTGATGTCCGAAGCATAAAAATTTACTTGAAATCGGATTCAAAATACCTAAATTCCTTTTTCTGTAGTTAAACTTTAACTTATGGCTAATGTAATAAATCCAGAAAAATGGAAATTTTCACTTTATGAATTTTTCGAACTTGGAAACTGACTTAAAACACCCCAGGGTACCATTATGAGAAATCTAAAAATTTTGTGTTTTTTTAAATATTGTAGTACACTAACGTCAACAAAGCGTCAGCGCATTATAGCATTGACATCATTCGCTGACGTCTTCGATGACATCAGTTGTGTGCAGGAGGGTGTGACGCGTGTGTCACTCTATGGTGCATCTTCAACTTGGATGGTGCATGCGTGACATATGCCAAACCTGTGTCCACTCACGCTTATTGATAGCCACGTGCGTCGCATGCGCCAATGATCGCAAAGTTACATACGCTAAGTTTTAATATTTATAACCTTGGTAAATTTCGCAAGCACACGGGTCGTTCACGTAGTACCTAAGGTACCGATCCTATGAGGAAGCCTAATATAGTCCTAAAATCTAAGGTCGTCCTAAACAACAATAATTCTAAAAAAATAACCAATGCAGAAATTAAATCAATCAACAATCAATTATGGGAAATTAAAGTGCCGAAGTGTAAACAAAATAGAAATAAAACAACCCAATCCGAAATTGACCTAGAAATCACCAAGTGAGAGAAAGGGGATTTTGATTCAAAATTAATAGAAACCTAACCAATTATGCAGTTACTGACTTAACGGGTCTAGACGGTCCTATAGTGAAGTACTCTCTCTCGAGTTATAATTCTTAACCCTAATTGTGATCCATAATTTAAATTATGGAATTGTGACCTCTCGATTCGCAATTGGCCTAAAACGTAAATTAGTTCTAAGTTGTCTATTAACATACTGGGAATCTATGCTCGATCTCTCGTTACACAATTCTACCAGTTTGATTCAATTCTTAACCTATCAATTCACCTAACTCTCGTTTGCCCAAATTGATTATTTTTACCTAGCTCACCCTCTCAGTTTATTGCCAAGTTAGTAAAAGAAGAATAGAAATCACAATTAAATCAATAAAAATACAATCAATCGATTTTTATTAATCTCAAAAATCAAGATCCAAAGGTGAGTATAAACATAAACTCAACATTCAACACAAACGATTCTCAACACCTATTTCAATCCTCTATATGAATAAAATTGAAATAAATGGAAAATATGTAGGGAACGAAGTCGAGGAGGTGTCGATAGCAGGAAACCACCTGTTCAAGGAAGTACGTCACGTCAAGCTCTTCTCCGTGTTTCTCTTCCTTTGTCTCCTTCTTCAATCTCTTGATTTCTCTTTAGGTTTTCTCTCGGAATTGGTTGAATCAAAGCTCTCTTACATGACTCTCTCCGCTCTCTAAAGACTTCTACCTCCGACTTGTAATGTTCTATTTATACTTTTAAGGCTCTAGATTAAAGTCAAGGTAAACGGTCCAAAAAATCTTGCAAAACTTGAGTTTTTCTGTCAGTCCAACACAGGCCATGATCGTGGCCCAGCTTTCCATGATCGTGGCCAACGCCTTAATCTTTCTATCACGATCATGGTCCAATGTGCATGATTGCAACCTGACTTGGAGGCCTTTTGTTGGGCTACTGCTGGTTTGTCCTTCTCTATCACGAGTGGCTATGTCTTTGGCCTAAAACTTTTTGAATCTTCTCCGCTTTTCACCGTTTACCCTAAAACACTAACACATTCATCGCGGTATCTCAAAAATATAACATTTAAGCTTAAAGACTTAATCTAACCCATAAAAACACTAAAACACCTAAACTAACATAATTAAACCCTAAATGCATACTTAACACTCAAATTCCCACTAAATACATAACAAATAAAACCCTAAAATATCATGCAATTGACAACTATCAGCCGACACTTGGCTCGATCCTGTCCACCCACGTCGGGGTTTCCGTTGTTTTGTCGAAAAATGGTGATTTTTGGCATGTTTTGGGTAGGTTTTTCGCACTCCTGGGCTCGTTTTCAACCTGTTTCTCAAGGCTAACTATATGTATACTACTTTCATACAATAAAAAGCAAGAAAAATTAAGAAACAAAAGTTAACTCTCTGAAAGTCTTATAGAGAAAAAAAAAATTTAACCACCTGATCACGTCACTGCTCTAATACCATGTGTAACACGTAACGATACCTTAGTTACATATCCCGGATCGAACGTGAAAAAGCAATAAATGAAGAAATGTGGAAAATACCTTCTTTCGGTTCCATAACTTCAAACGAGCTTTCCAAAGCTGAAACGAGCGCAAATCCACCGCTGTCTTCACAGGAATTGTTCACCGAAATGCAGTCAATGTCTTTCAACAGTTTTCTCAAAACGTAAGCTCTCTTAACGGGTCAGAAAATCCTTATGCTTATGAATGATATGAGCAACTATAGGAGACCTTAACTTTATATGTATAGCTTCCATATCTTAACTTATATATATATAGCTTCCATATCAGACTTTCCCATTACAGACTCGATATGGATTCAGTTCATATTGATTGGGATCTATTTTCTACTTAGCCTTCGACCCATTGATTTAGATCATTTATTTGGTCACTTTATTATCTTTATCTGGATCAAATTACGTAACTTAACTGATAAGTTATTTGAAAAAACCAAAAATACTATTAAATGTTATCCAAATTTATAGGAAAAGTCAAAAATGTCCAACAAATATTATATGGCAGCAATTTAGTCCATAACGCTTATACTAAAATCTGAGTTAGATCCCAACGTTTTGAAGTATTCAGTTAGGCCTTTTGTTCCGTTCAATTAGGAGTTGTTTTGAATGTTTTCTAAATATTATGATTTATTTTTGAATATTTTGCAAACGTTATAGTTCATTTTGAATAATCTAAAACATCTATAACCTTATTCAAATTTTAGTGTAAACGTTGAGGACTAAATTGTTGAATTAGCCAAATTGAAAAGATAAAAATTTAAAAATACCAAACCCTGAAATTTATCCTTAATTTCCTTCATCCTCTTAATCTAATTTTTGTGACTTCCCATAAAGCAGGTCCTCTATCTTATCAGGTCCTAAATTGATAACAATCCCAACATCATTCCTAAATTAATAACAATCCCAACATCATCCTTCTGCAAAATCGCAGGAAATGGTTTACTAGAATTCCTAGAATGAATTCAAAGCTGGGTTTAACAAAGTGATTTCTCTTTTTCACAAGCTTTTTCAATTAGAACAACGCTAGAAGGCGTGAAAAAGGATACGTACATTAGTCCCAGTTGAGAGAAATTATGGCTTCTCCTAGGAAGGGACTAACTGGGGAGTTAAACCAAGCGTTTCATTTCATGTGCATTTTCACTTTTTCAACAGTGATCATGCAACCAAAAGGCTGAATATGACCATCTTGTTGAATTTTGGAGAGGTATTCAGCAATATGTTGTAAAGAAACTGCATGGTTCCTTAGTAGTGAAAATACTTGGTGTACTATCCATATTATTCAAATTTTATGTAAAGCTAAAAATCAACAGTGTACTGCATAATTGCTCTGTTCATGGACTCTAAATTATTGTTGTTACTGTAGTAAGGTCTCAGTGGGCAACACCTGTGCAAGTTTAAGTGACATAATTAAGGATATATTTTAGAGTTTGATATTTGTAAGTTTATTTTTTAATATTAAATTTGATGTAGTATTAATGAACTGCAGTGATCAATAAATTTGTATATGTTATTTGTTACTTCATTATTATTTTAAAAAATTAAAAATATTTTATTTTTAAAATTCAAAATCATTGATATAATTTAATCTTTTAAGATTTTTTAAATATTTGAGTTAATAAATAAATAAATAAAATATTTATTTACAGTTGAGATATTAAAGCTTACAAAATTTAATTCATTAATGTTAAATTTATCTTCCTCGTATTTATTTTTATCGTCAAACCAAAGATCACAATTTTTCCTCCCCACGACCACTATTGTAAAGTTCACAAAAACTTAACCTGGCCCATAAAAGTAGAAGACAGGAATATATGTATTAGTAGTTTAGTACAGCAGATGAGTTGTAAGAAATACTAACAAAATACTAATTTTCTCCTGAAGCTTTTCTTATATATTTTTCTCATTTTATTTGGTGTGTAGTATATTAGAGAGGAAATTGTAGACATTAACAACCAAAAAATCTCTTAAGAAGACATAAAATTTTACATAGGTAAAATTTTTTAGCAAAATTAAGAAAAATATTTTTAATCACCCTGATCTAGTTTCTAATTGTAATTATGTTGTGATTGCTTATGACAATAATTTTGAAGTCATTGGAAAAATAAAAATGGAAAAAAGTGGGTAAAAATATAAGAAAAGAAAAAAGTGAGGAGAAGAGGTGAATGTGTAAAGGAGAACACAATTTTTAAAAAAAGAAAAACAAAATTGAGTATTTATGATGTTTTAAGATTAATATAGGGATAAAATAGAAAATCTGAATATTTAAGGTAAAATTAAAATATATGTCTTAGAAAGAAATTTTAGGAATAATAAAAGTGCGTATAGGTAATGTAGAAATTTTAATAGTTAAAGGTATTTAAGTAATTATGATGGTAAGATAAAAAGAAGGATATTTTAATAATTAAAAATAAAGTGATAAAAAGAGGAAATTTGGATTATTAAATGTAATTGGGATGAAAATGTTTCTTAAATAAAGTTTAATAAAATTTTGTAAATGTCCAGATAATGGATTAAGGAGTATATTCGGTTAATGAAGTAATCATTATTAATCATAAATTTTGGATTATTTATGGAGTGTTTGAATAGGCAGAGAACTATTGTATATTTTAATATTATATGTATGTTTTTATCATTAGATTAATTTCAATATATATATATATTGAGTTATTTAATTTAAAGGTATGGTCAGATTACTCTCATTGAGTAAACAATTTACACTTCCTGCTATATATTTTTTAAAGAGACAGAAAAATTATCGATAACTTCAACGCACGTGATTGATAATGTGAAATTTACGTAGAATCAACAGATTAAATTGAGTACAATTATTTTATTAAATATATATTTTTATATTTTTGGATGTTACAGTTGAATGATTATATTAAATCATTTTTGTAAGTGATAAACATCAATTTTGACATTGATAACATTTTTAATAATTAATAATATAATTTAAATAAATTATGGTCTAAGAATTTTAGAGAGTCGCTCAACGAACCATCATTAACATAGCCGACTCTACCACAACAAACTGCACCTTTGCAGCCAATTACAGCCACTGCAAATAGTGACCCTATAACTGAACTGTTGGCCACCGCCATCGTTGTCGACGTCACTAGGCTACCTTCGTCTACCACCATTAAGACCCCTATTATGCACAGGCAGTGGCAGCATCTATAACCTTATTCAAATTTCTTGCACTTCTCTATACTATCTTCCTCTTCTGCTCTATTTTTAGTGTGTCTGCTAACTCTCTATCTTCATCACATTTGGACAACAATTTGGTGGGTTAAATCATACTGTAGTCAATGTGCCTGAATCTGAGTCAAACACTAACAAACACAGGTAGTGTTTTGTTCTTACCATTTTTATATTTTGCAATCGTATGGTTTAAGAAAAAAAGTTTGAAATTTAACTTTAAAAATGTCAAAATTTTGAGGTTACATAATGTGTTTTTTCTTTTTCTTAATTTTTAATAGTGTTTGTGGCTTTGAGTTGTGTAGGTGAGGCCAGGAATGCAAGTAATGGGGATGAAGGGAATAATGAGTTTGAGTTCTTAAATGGGGCCAGTTAGGCTCCCTACACATAATCAGGAGAGATCTGCTCAATCTTCAATTAGACCATAATACCAAACCACCCTTAAGTACCTATTTTAGAAGGAAGACACGTGGGAATGTTGATTTTCCAGCAAACCTTGACCAAGTCTACCTTTTACAACTAATTGGCAAATCTCAAGCAGAGTTTGAAAGAGTCAATGAGGAAGTGGACCAACTGCCTCCTTAAAAACTGATGCACGTGTCCCACTTAATTCCATTACTGCCAGTGTTCAGTTATTTCTATTTTCTTGTATTTGCGAATAATAACTCCTGGGAGGTTTAGTGCAAATATTCGTTAGGATTAATTGAAAAGGAGGATGATTGTATTTCTTTGTATTGGGAGTCTTGTTTACTCTATACGGATACACTTATTGGGGAATTACTATGTTCAGATCCTCTCACTTAGATCTGTCAATAAAACAACTCTTCTACTATTCACACATTTTCCCCCTCATTATTCATTTCCACTGCACTTATCATTTTGGTATCAAAGCCCCAAAATATCCAAAAATGGTCACTACCCGTTCTTCCGCTTCTACCAATGAACCTGCTAATCCTCCCAACAATCCGCCCATACTTGCTGCCAGTGACCCTATTACCTAACAACTATCCTCTATTACTTCGCGACTTGAAGCCATTGACGCTTTGCAGCTGATATGGCAGCATTTAAAGCCCAAGTTGGTAGCTCCAACCAGATGGAAACTAGCAAAGAAACTAAGGATAAAGGCAAAGTCACAGATGACAATTTAGGATAATGCTACGGAAAGAAATCTCATTGGGCCGAGGACGTAGAAGACGACATGGAGAATAATGGATGTTATAAGGGTCAGACAAGACTGCCTTATACCAAAATGGAATTCCCAAAATTTGAGGGAGGAGATCCCCGTGGCTGGATTCTAAAGGCAGAAAAATATTTTCATTACTATCAAACTCCAGATGAAATGAAAGTTGATATTGCTGCCATGTATCTTGAAGGAGATGCACTTGATTTATTTGCTTGGATAAACACCGAACGCACCATTCTTTAATGGGAAGAGCTATTCAGGGCATTGCAAGAAAATTATGTTCTTGTCAAATTTCAAAATCCAGACGAACATCTTTGTGGTTCTCGTCAAACAGGAACTGTTAAGGAGTACTATCAAGAATTTGCTAAGAGATCTTCTAGGGTTAAGAATTGGCCAGAACATTGCTTGGTTAGGGTGTTCCTAAATAGGCTTAAGGAAGAACTTAAAGCTGATGTTAGAATTCATAATCCTAGAAGTGTGTATAAAGCCATGAGTTTGGCTATTGAGTTTGAGACCAAAAGTAGTATAACCCATGGACTAAAAGGGCCCAACTTTAACACCTCTATTAGACCCAACCCTACCAACTCCTGGTCCACCAGAGATAACTGAGTATTGCCATCAGGTCCTGTACAAAATATGCACAATAATTTGGCTTTTACTCCATCGTCAGTGCCACCTTCAAATCTGCCTCTGCAACCCACAACGTCCCGTCCTGATGAAGTCGAGCTCCAATATAGGAGATATAAGGGTCTCTGTTTTTGATGTAACAAAAAATTTGGACCTGGGCATCGTTGCAAACCTTCCGCTTTCTCCTTGCTTGAACTTAAGGAGGGCGAGGCCAATATGGGCGAAGACGAGGATGCAAGTCATGAAGAAGATGACACTCCAGCTAACTTGGCCGAAATTTCCTTTCATGCGATATTAGGCAAGGCGTCGAGCACAACAATGAAGCTTCAATGAACTAGTCAAGACCATAAGGTATTAATTTTGATTGACAGTGGATCAACTAACAATTTCATCTCTAAGAAAGTTGTAGGAGAAATTGGTCTGCCAGTCCAACTCATTCCTTCCTTCGGTGTTCAAATTGGTAATGGGGATGTGATCAGCTGTAATCATATCTGCCATAATATAGTGGGTCAGTTACTAGGGTTAAAAATTACTCAGGACTATTATCCTTTCTCAATCAGTAGTGCTGATTTGGTTTTAGGTATCAAATGGTTTGCTTCCTTGAATACCGTCCAAGCTAATTGGAATGAGATGCTCTTGATTTTTACTTGGAATGGGAAGAGATACAAGCTACAAGGGGTTCCTTATAAAGCTTTTACCGAAGCCACTTTCCAGTTCCTTGTAAAAGAAAGCGAGTCTCTAGGTAACTTTTCTCCTCCCACTTCATTCATTCAAACTCTCCTTTCCAAATTTAACTGTGTTAATGGAACCTACTACACTACCACCATTTCGAACCCGCACTCATACCATTCCTTTACTTCCTAATTCCAAACCTCCCAATCTATAACCATACTGTTACCCATATTCCTAAAAATAAAAAATTGAAAAGCAAGTAGTTAACTTATTACAAGCAGGATTTATCCGTCGTAGTTCCAGCCCTTTTGATAGTCTTGTTTTATTAGTCAAAAAGAAAGACAACTCTTGCCATATGTGTGTCGATTATCAAAGCTTAAATCAGATTGCAATCCCTAACAAATACGCCATCCCAAATATTGATGAGCTTTTGGACAAATTACATGGAGCCACTATTTTTTCCAAAATTGACCTAAGATCTGGTTATCACCAGATTCGTGTTCATCGTTATGACATTCATAAAACTGCCTTCAAAACACATTATGGCCATTATTAATTTATGGTTATGCCTTTTAGAATCTCAAATGCTCCATCCACTTTTCAATATTCCATAAATGATCTTTTCCGTCTTTATTTACGAAAATTTATCCTAGTATTCTTTGATGATATACTAATCTATAGCCCCACTATTCAGCAACACTACACCCACTTACAGACAACCTTTCAATTACTCTGTGATCATCAGTTTTATGCCAAAGCTTCCAAGTGTTTGTTTAGTCAAACTCAAATTTCTTTTTTGGGGCACATGGTTTCTTCTATGGGAGTAGAGGTTGATCAAGATAAAATTTAGGCCATTGTGAGTTGGCCAATACCAACCAATATGAAAGAGCTCCGATGGTTTTTGGGCTTAATAGGATATTACCGTAGGTTTGTGAAAAATTATGGAATGATAGCAAGACCGTTGGCGAATCTCACCAAGAAAAAAGGTTTCAAATGGTCAACTGCAGCGAAGGATGCCTTTCTGCAACTTAAACATGCACTTACTTTAGTACCAATTCTACGATTGCCTAATTTCAATCTACCATTCACTGTGGAATGTGATGCTTCATATGAGGGTGTAGGTGCCATCCTTCTACAATCAGGTCATCCGATCGCATACTTCAGTAAAGGGCTCTTTTTTTTCCAACAAATTGAAATCTACATATGATCGTGAATTATTAGCCATTGTACTAGGCTTACAAAAATGGAAACATTACTTACTGGGATGACACTTCTTTGTCAAAATAGAACATTGTAGCCTTAAATACCTACTAAACTAGCGGATCTACACAACTGAACAACAACATCTTCTAATAAAACTACTCCCATTTGATTTTTCCATTATTTACAAAAGTGGTAAAGAAAACAAGGGTGATGATTCTTTATCAAGGCGTCCTCAACATGTTTGATTTGTTGTCTTTAATTATTCCTTTCCCTCTAGACTTTTTGGAGTTGCCAGATGCATTACAAGAAGATCCTTACACTAAGCAAATTATTGCCCCTTTATTATAGGACCCTACCTCCTATCCAGATTTTCAGCTTGTCAACCGAAAACTCTATTATCAAAATCATTTGGTGATTCCTGATCATACATATCTCAAACAGAAGCTCATTTCTAAATCTAATGACACTTTGACAGCAGGTCATGGTGGCTACTTGAAGATGTTGAAAAGACTAGCCTCTAATTTCTTCTGGCCAAGAATGAAAAATGATGTTAAATTATGGGTACAAAATTGCTTGGTTTGTCAGCAAAATAAATATCAAACACTAGCACCAGCTAGCCTTTTACAACCTTTACCTATTCCACAACAAATATGGTAGGACATTTCTCTTGACTTCATTGCTAGACTTCCTAAATCTGGTGGATTTGATACAATATTAGTTGTTATAGATCGTCTCAACAAATACACTCACTTTATTCCTTTGTCATACCCCTTTATGGCAAAGACAGTAGCAAATATTTTTTGCAGGGAAATTGTACATCTTCATGGTATCCCTAAGTCTATTGTTTCTGATAGGGACACTATATTTCTAAGTGCTTTCTTGCAAGAACTCTTCAAACTTAGTCAAACACGGCTTTGCATAAGCACCGCCTACCATCCACAGTCTGACGGACAAAATGAGGTTGTCAATAGATATTTCGAAGCATATTTGAGGTGTTTTGCTCACGAACAACCTCACTCTTGGCACAAATTTTTGTCTTAGACTGAATATTCATTCAACACTGGCTTTCATTTATCTGCTAGGACTACTCCTTTTAAAATTGTCTACGACAGTGCATCTGTATGTCAAAGGCAAAACACACCTAGCTGATCTTAAAGAACAACTTGTCTTCCGTGATGAAATGCTGAAAGTTCTAAAAACCAAGCTATTAAAGGCACAATCAAGGATGAAGGCATAGGTTGATTCTATAAAGAGGGAAGTATATTTTAATGCTGGAGATTATGTTTTCTTGAGAATTCAACCATATCCCCAACAATCTCTTACTAAAAGTAGGTATGAAAAATTGTCTCCTTGATTCTTTGGCCTTTACAAAGTTATACGTCGTGTTGGACCAGTAGCTTATGGGCTTCTCCTGCCTATTTCTTCCAAAGTTCATCACATTTTTCATGTCTCTTTACTACGTCCTGCTCATGGACAAAACTCGGCTACACCCCCCACACCTCTTCCAATTAATTCTACTTGCAAACTTATATTAACTCCTGCCAAGATTCTATCCCATCGTTGGATTACTGAAGGAGGGAAGCCATCACTGGAAATTTTAGTGCAATGGGCAAAACGCCCTGGTGAAGAAGCCAGCTGGGAACAATATGATTTAATTCTTGGACAATTTCCTTCTTTTCGCCTTGAGGACAAGGCGACTTTTCAGGGGTGGAGCAATGATACCAAACCACCCTTACGTACCTATTTTAGAAGGAAGACACGTGGGAATGTTGATTTTCTAGCCAGCCTTGACCAAGTCTACCTTTTACAACTAATTGGCAAATCTCAAGCAGAGTTTGAAGGAGTCAATGAGGAAGTGGACCATCTACCTCCTTAAAATCTGATGCACGTGTCCCACTTAATTCCATTACTGCCAATGTTCAGTTATTTCTATTTTCATTTATTTGCAAATAACAACTCTTAGGAGGCTTAGTATAAATATTCGTTAGGATTAATTGAAAAGTAAGATGATTGTATTTCTTTGTATTGGGAGTCTTGTCTACTTTATACGGACACACTTATTGGGGAATTATTATGTTGAGATCCTCTCACTTAGTTTTGTCAATAAAACAACTCTTCTACTATTCACACATTTTACTCCTCATTATTCATTTCCATTGCACTTATCAGACCATCTATTACTTTGTTAAATAACCAGTCTCTAACCACTCGAGTTAGCACTCAGTAGTTTTTACAAGTGATTCTCCTTATTCTTATTGTGCATGTAGGTGTCCTTTCTAGATTTGAAATGCATATAAAGAAACTACTACTATTTTGATTCTATTTAATTTTAGAATTATTGTAGTTTTTATTGCATTATGCATAAAGCCTTAAAGTTTTGATGTTGAGAGTTAGATTTTTAAGGTAATAAAAATGCTTACTTATTTTTTTTCTGGCTGTAGAGTTTCCAAGGGCACAACTTTTTTACATTCTCTTTAGCTGGAAATCCTAACTTAGTAATACCTAGTACGTCTCAAATATGTAGTCATCTAATTAGCCATGGTTGTCATATGGAACTCAAGGGAAGCCTTTATTGCTTTCCATATCGTATATGACATAAACAAAGTCACCATCTTTGCAACAACAGACACATAGTCCTTAACAACATCAAGCCTTATCAACAACTCCCTAGCAACATGACTTTCCATCTAGCCAGCTAACACAATCAATACCACTACACCAACCAGCACAACATCATAGGCAATAATTTCATCCTTCAAGTGTTCCAACATCATTATATGATCAACAAAAGGTTACAAGGGTCCAAAGTTCAGTTAACTAGAAACTAGCTTCTCTTACAATATCGTAGCATAGTGCATTACACCGGTTGACTTAGGATAGGACAATCAATATGGAAAGTGATGAATCTGGTAATCAGATTCTTAGCTAGAGAAGCATACATGAGCTGGTTAGTTACGTCACCCGCTTGGCACTTTACAGATTAATCTCTCTATGAAAATTTTTAGCTAAAGAAGCAAGCTTGAGCTATTTTGAATGATTATGCTTCATAATTAAGGCTAATGGCCAATGTTAGAAGACAGTGGTATATTTTCCACAATTGAGGATTTGCATCTACAATATGTATAACATAGTTTTTGATCTTTTAGCTCAAAATTTTCGTTAATTAAAAACAATATTCAAATGTGTAAGCACATAATTTGTGGTAGCAGGTTAGTAAATATTGTTCCCTTTTTCAAACTTTGATAGTAGGATTCATAAAACGTATTTATTGCAAGTCTAATTTTTAGTGGCTTCTTTGACGAACATATTTAAGATTTAATATTTCTTCTTTTCTCCTTTTCAGCTACTGTGGTGTACACATTTTAAATATTCGAAGTGGTTATGGATACAATTGTATGGATGTATTTAGTTTGAAAACTTGTCAATGAAAGATTGCATTATATGTTTACATATACGATTATTATGTTATGAATTAATTAGCTAGTGTGCTTATCATTTTAATTATTATGATGTGTGCCACTTTTGGAGACATAAAAGAACCCCTACAATCTTTTTACATGAACTATCTTACTTAAATATTTTGTTTTCTATTTAAATTTGGTTAATAATAAATTGTCTTTTACTATGACTTAAGCACATAATATAAATACCTAGGCATTGTCTCCTCACCTATACGACTTGACTTAAAAACTTCCATAGGGCATTATATTGTGATATATAAGTCGATTTGGTTGTCTTATCATTAATTTATTCTTATTTTTTGGGATAGATTGATCCATCAGAAGAATTGCAACTTGAAGTTGAAGACAATTATTAATATTGAAGAGGAGTTTGTTAAGTCAGTAAGTAGTAAATTATAATGTTTTTCCCTTTATCTCTTACTCACATTTGAATAATTTGCTCAAAGCATACTAACTTTGTGAAGATTGGCAATCTTAGATGATCTTCATATCAATAGTTTGCCAAATTTTAAGTGTTAGGGTTATCTTTCAGCAGTATTGACTTGTTTGTTTGTTATATTGGAAGTCTCCAACTTACTGCCTAATTATTTACTTTTAAACATTATGCCAACATTTCACATTTGTTTTGAGCACACTAAAACATTTGTATTTCTTTGGCTAAGCCTTGAAAATCAGATACATTGGAAGCAAAAGACATACTTCTGCATCTTGGTCAGTGTTGTTACAAATTCCTCTTTTAACATAATATCCATTTATAATGCTAAAATTGGTAGAATATTCTGTGTTCAGGTGAAGATAGAGATTGGAATATTACACTCAAGGGTTTGGTGGTGATGACATTAAAATTTACATAAAACTAGTGATAACTTTAACCTTGGTTCTTGGTTTCTTTATCCTTTGACTTTTGATAATCCTTGTTGATCACTCCTTTGTGTGGTTTTGTAGGTTTGTGAATGATATCCACAAGAAGTGTCTAATGATTGTAAGTTTAGCTCTACCATCTCTCTAGTTTGATATTGATGTGTAAACATAAAATTATTTAACTTCATTTGCACAACTCTATGTGTTTTGATGTCTATTATATTCATGTTAATGTGTTATGTCAATGTTTAGTATGTTTAACTAACTATAATGGGTCATTCCTTCTATTTTTCACAAGACACATTACAGGAGAAAAAGTCAATCATCATTTTGAATATAGGAATTTCCAAGAGTTCTACTAGACAAGTTATAAGAAATGAGAAGGTTAAACTCACAAAGGCTCATGTTAATTCTTTGTTAACATCCAATCCAAAAGTTCTCTAAGGGCTTGTTTGGTTGGAGGGTTAGTAATGGAATGGAATAGAACGCAACATACTTCTATCATTTGGTTGAGAGTTTTATAATGGAATAGAATGGAATGAGATGGAAGCGGAAGATTTTATGTTACGTTCCATTCCATCCTAAACAGTGAAAATAAGAAACCTCCGATTTTGAAGATTTAGGATGAAACGTAAACTAATAAATACATGCTACCTAATATACCCTCAAAAAATTTTCTTGATATCAATTATTTCTTCTGACCCTAACTCCCTTCTATATAATTAATAATATTTGTATATTATTTCTCCTTACTCTAATAATAATATTTTTATATTATTAA
>JANQBM010000004.1:28218780-28228782 GCA_025594535.1 Erythroxylum domingense
GTTAAGTAAACAAAATGTTTTGGAAAAAGAGAAAGTGGGCCCACATGAATGATAAGTGATAAGATGTTTCAAAAAAAAATTTATACCAATTTTTGTTGAGTGAAGTGATGTGACACACCACCCTCGCAGGGCACGGATTCGGATATCACTGTCGATATCAGGTTCGGGTCCAGTCGGGAATGGGGTGTTACAGGTTCTATACCCTAAACTAATCAAGACTACCTTCTAACCTATAATCAGAGAGATACATAATAGGTTAGAATTCAACGCATTTCCATATCACATTGTTATTTTGTTTGTAAAGAATTACCAAAATGCTGAGGAAGGAGAGATAGATCAACTCTCATCCAACTTCCTTTGTATATCCGATCTAGTCCTCTAGTTTTAAGACACCAATTAAGGGTTAGGGCTCTCCTACTGTTGAGTTGCCCAAGGAGTGAATCGCTGAAGCTTGGAGATTGAGGCATTCCTGCATAATCCTCTCTTAAGTGATGCTTGCATTCAGTGTATCCTCCTACCAAGCTTACACAGCTTTACCACTTCTGTTCTTGTCTTTTTGATAAACAATCTATCTCTTAGCAGGGAATTGGGCTTGCCATTGAATTTGATTACCAACAAGGGAGTGAACCTGACCCAACTGGCAACCTGTAAAACAAAAACAAACCAGAACCATAATTTACCTACTCTCAGTGTTTGAGCAAAGTTGTTCCATTACTTGGAAGATCACTTTAGTGTTGATGCTACCCACTTCCATAGCTATGTCTTTGAAGGTTTTGAGTTTTCTCTCGGACCATATGTTATACACAACAACAGATAGAAGGATGATAAATGTGTTGATGTTAATGTTTCTATAGCTTTGGGGTTGGTTGAACCAATATAGAAGGGATTGAAGATTTAATAGGCTTGGAATGATTATCTGAAAGTGGTTGAGGCAGTGTAACCACACTGATTTTGAAAAGGAACATTCAAAGAAAAGGTGGGTGGAAGATTCATTGTCCGAGGAATAGAGTGAGCAATGGTTAGGAACATAAGTATAAAGTAGTTGATCCCTTGTTTGTAGCTTATTAAGGAAAGCTAACCACAAGATAAAGGCATACCTTGGGTTTGTACCTTTATGCCACACCAATTTATACCGAGGTACTCTCGGATAATGAGGTCTCATCAAAGTGTATGCTGAAACATTTGTGTAAGTTTTTGTGGGGCAGGCAATCCATTCTAGCTTATCCGGTTAAGACTCATCGGGTTGGTACATTAATGTTTCTAGCATACGAATGGCCTCAATTGTGACACCTTGTACATTATCTTTGATAAAATCAGCTACTTTTACATTTATTGGAAATTTTGAACTATTGATAATTCTTAGAGTTGAGAGATCCTTTAGAATTCCTCTATGATGCCACGGGTCCTGCAATAAGAAAGTTGAAACATCATTCCCTATCCTAAATCTGAATTGGTTCCCAGTAGTATTCCTGACTGGAATAAGTTTCCTCCAACTTTAAGAGCTATTGTTTGTTGGTTAGGCACTCCAGAAGTTATTTCTTCTAAGAATAATGGTGCAAACCCACTTAACACACAAAGCTTCCCTATCATTAAAGAGAATCTAGATCCTTTTACTTAACAAGACATTATTCTAAGTAGATAAATGTTTATTCCCTAAACCACCCTCCTTTTTAGGTCTGTACAGATTAGACCACTTGACCTTTGCATGAGTTTTAGACACAACCTTCCCAGACCACAAGAAGTTCCTAAGTTTAGACTCTATTTCTTTAATGATAGAGGTAGGAAGAATGAAATGGCTAGCCTAATAGACCTGAAAAGTAAACAGAACAGAAATTACCAACTGAAGCCTACCAGCATAGGACAGGGCCTTATGAGTCCATTTGTTAACTTTGGAATTTATTTTATCCAACAACGGGATACAGTCTCTCCTAGTCAATCTTCTTATTAAAAGGGGTACATCTAAATATTTCATATTGAGTTTATCTCTTTTAAGACCCGAAAGAGTTTTCAACTGAATGGCCAAATGATCCATATCAGGAGATAAGAAGAACTAACTCTTGTTAATATTCATTTCCAAACCAGAGAAATTAGAGAAAGTTCTCAAGCAATTAAGCAAGGTATTCACCGAGGTCACACCAGCATGACAAAACATTAACAAATCATCAGCAAACAAAAGATGGGAAAGTTTGAGAGCTTTGTATGTATGAAATTAACTTTGTAGATTATTGATGAAATTCAGTTTCAATGTTTCTATAATATGGATATTGATGTTAATCTTTGTTCTTTTTAGTGAAAAGTGAATTATTATTAGTTTTTGATGGTTTAGAATTACTTGAACAATAAAAAATAGAATGAGTATAATAGCTTTTACATAAATGTTTGCTCTATTATTTTTCATTTTTAATATAGGATATTAAATTTTGCTCTTCTTTTTCTTTTTCTTTTTCTATGTTGCAGATATACAATACCATTGATATATCTTTGTGATGTATGGTCGAGCTATTATTATTCTGTTGCGTCTGCCTACTTCTTCCAGTTTCATACAGGTGCTTTTGTTTTTTTTTCTAGTTTAGTTTTGTTATAATTATTTTATATGATGTTACCTAAAAAGCATTTATCCAAAAATGAAAAGAAAATGAGTAAATAGTTAATAAAATCTCAAAAATTAGTTATCGATAAATTTATTAAAAGAGTAGGATCCTACGGTGAGAATCCTGAGGAATCAGGCAAAGTTAATTTTAAACAAACTAACAAAAATTGAAGTGATGAGATTTATATTCATTAGAATGTTAGTAATTTGAGTGAGCACGATCATGTATCAAATGCATCCAATTTAAAAATTTTAAGGGCAAATGAGCAACAAATCCCTTTGTTAGATATTTATGATCATATAAATTAGGATAATCTTGACGATAAAGTAAGGGATATTTTAGTTGAAAAAGGGTTTGCAAGAGAATTGAATCTTGTGTTTCCTTTAGATAATACTTCTCGACATTTTTCATATTCTTTTTATTATGAAAATTTAAGTAATAGGGAGATTAGCAATAGAAATGTCTAGTTTACTCTAAATATATGGATAAAGTTTTTTTTAATTTGTTCAAATCTAATAGCAAACAAATTGCATTAGTAAATGATAAATTTAGAGATTGGAAGCATCCTAGTGAGAATCTCAAAGAACATAAGAATACTATAGAGCATATGACTAACAAAAAGATTTGGAATAAAATAAGAGTAAGATTGAGCAGAAATCAAACAATTGATAAAGATTTGCAATAAGAAATTGTAAAGGAGAAAGAATGTTGGAGACAAGTTTTGATAAGTATAATTTCTATTACAAAATGTCTTGCTAAATATATTTTGACTTTTTGAGGATCTATTGAGAAACTTTACTAAGATAGTAATGATAGTTCCTTTGAGATTTATTGAGATGATTGTTGAATTTGATGTAATAATGCAAGATTATGTTAAATGCATTCAAAATTATAAAATTCATCATCATTATCTTGGTAACAAAATTTAAAATGAGTTGATTTCTCTTTAGTGCGTAACGTTAGAAGTTATATTATAATGATCATTAAATAGGTAAAATACTTTTTACAATTCTTGATTATAATTTAAATGTGAGCCATCAAGAACAAATGAGTCTAGTAGTACATTGTGTGAATATGTCAAGTAATAAAATAAAAACAGTGGAGTACTTTTTAGAATTCTTAAAGGTAAGCGACACCTATAGATTGAGACTTTTTAATGAATTACCAAATATATTTAAGTCTCTTGATCTTATTGTCGATGATATGAGGGGTTAAGTTTATGATAATAGTTCTAATATGGAGGGAAAGCATAAAGGGGTATAAAAGTGATGACTTAAAATAAATTCGAGAGCATATATGTCATGTACTTGCTATAATCTTAATCTTACTTTTAGTGATATGACACATTCTTATGTTAAAGTTGTTTTATTTTTTGGAGTTGTGCAACACATATATACTTCACTTTCAAGTTCTCCTAAAATGTGGAAGGTTTTACTTGAAAATATTCTATGCTTAATAGTGAAATCATTGTTAAATGCTCATTGTGAGAATTGAATAAAAAGTGTTAAAGCTATTAGATTTCAAGCTCTTTAAATAAGATTGGCTTTGGTGGAATTATCTAAATCTTGTTATGATGTCAAGTTAAGGAGTGAAGCGGAAAGTTTGGTTAGTACATTTGAAAGTTTTGAGTTTTTACTTATTATAGTTATTTGATATGATATTTTATTTGCTATTACTATGGTGAGTAGAAAGCTACAGTCTACGTTTATGTGCATCAACACTTCCATAGAGCAATTAGAAGGTATGATGGTATTTTTAAAAAAAATACAAAATCAGAAGGTTTATCTCTAATAAGAATATTGCCAAAAGCCTTGCACATGAGTTGAATGTATAGCTTACACTTCCAACTAGACATCTTATTATTAGGAAATGACAATTTGAAAAAAAATGATCATAATGAAGAACTACAATCACTTGAGGAGTCCTTTAGAGTTAGTTACTTTCTAGTTGTGGATGTAACAATTGCTTTGTTAAAGAATAGATTTAAGCAATTGACGACATTTGAAAGTATTTTTTGGATTCTTATGTGATTCACAGAAGTTAAAGTCGTCGGACAATAATGAACTAAAAGAATGTTGCACTAATTTTATGACTACTTTTTTCTTATGATAATGTGCTAGATATATATTTAGATGATCTTTTTTCTGAACTAAAAGTGTTGCGAATGACTTTACCAAATAAGTAAACATTAGTGGTTGAAATTCTTAAATTTGTTAAAACTACAGATTATTATCCAAATATTTCAATTACTTATCAATCCTCTTGATTGTAGTTGTGACTGTAGCATCAGCTAGAAGAAAAACTTACTTAAGGTTGTCAATAACACAAGAAAAGTTAAACGGTTTAGCTATTTCATGTATCGAGAAGGATATGTTGGACCATATTAGTCTTGATACTATTACTGATAATTTTGCATTTAGAAATACGTAGAGAAATTATTTTTTGTGATCATTTGTGTGCTTGTTAGTACAGTTCTTTAGCTGCTTAGTGTTTACAATATGATGTTGCTATTTGATTATTGTCGTTGCTTTTTTATTGTTACTGCTACTATTTTTAGTGATTTTGTTGCTACCAACATTGTAAGATGTTGTTTAGCTACTATTATGATAATTTGACCTTATTATTTTCTTGATTATGTGGGCTTATGACTTGAGTTCCGTATGTATGAATATTAAATTTTGGTAATAAAAATATACTTTTGAGGTTTATATATTTACATATTATCGATTCATTGAGACCCTTCTTTTTACTTTATCCTAGGCTTATAAAACGTTAAGAACGGCCCTGGTGATACGGACAATTATGATGGAACCTTGCAAAGTAAGGTAAATATGACTTGCCTTATTCTTGTACTTTACGACATTAGGTTAAATATGACATGTATCCTTGGTGCAGCTGAAAAGATGTGAAACTATCATCTTTTTTCAAGCATTCTTAAGTTTGTTTATATGTTTTGTGGTATAATTAGTTATTAATCTTGCTTCCTTAGCATGACAATGACTTAATATGAGGACGTTGTGCTAACAGGACTGTTCTTAATATTTTATAGGCCTGGGATAAAGTAAAAAGAAGGGCTTTAATGAATTGACAGTATGTAAATATGCAAACTTCAAAAGCATATTTATTACCAAAATTTAATGTCCATACATAAATGACTCAAATCATAAGCTTACATTTTTAAGAAAATATAAAGGTTAAATGATCATAATAGCTGTTATCAACATCTTGCAAATCCCAACAACAACAAAATCACTATAAACAACAATATTAACAACAAAATAGCAACAATAATAATCAAACAACAATATCATATTGCAAAACAACAAATAGATAGAATTACACAAACAAGCACATAGATGATCATGAAAAATAATTTCTCAGCGCATTTCTAATTACAAAATTATCAATAATAGAGTCAAGATCAATATTGTCCAACATATCATTCTTAATACATAAAATAGCTAAAATATTCAAGCTTTCTTATTACATTGATATAATTTTAACTTTGAAAAACTTCTCTTAACTAGTGCTATAGTCACAAGTAAAGTTAATAGGATTCAGTAAACAATTGAAACATTTGGATAAAAATTTACAGCTTAAACAAATTTAAGAATTTTAACCATTGAATTGATTTATTTGACAAAGTCGTTTGCAAAATTTTTAATTTAGAAAAAAGATTATCTAAATCCATATTTGACACATTATCATAAGAAAAAGTAATCGTAAAATTAGTGTAACATTCTCTTAGTTCATTATCATCTAATGACCTTAATTTCTTTGAATCAAATAAAAATCTAAAAATACTTTTAAATATCGTTAATTACTCAAATATATTCTTCAATAAAGCAATTGTCATATCTACAACAACTAGAAAGTAACTAACTCTAAAGGACTCCAAAAGTGATTTTCTTTCTTATCATGATCGTTTTCGTCAAATTGTCATTTCCTACTAATACATCCAGTTGAAAGTGTAGGCTCTACATTCACCTCATGTGTAAGGCTTTTGGCAATGGTCACACTACAATTAAACCCTTTATTTCTATATTTCTCAAAAAAATACCATCACAACTTTTACTTGCTCCATGGTAGCATTAATGCATATAGATTTAGGTTGCAACTTTTTACTCACCATGTTAATACCAAATAAAATATTATATCAAATAACCATATCAAGTAAAAACTCAAAATTCTTAAGTGCACTAACTAAATTTTCTGCTTTATTTATTAACTTGGTATCATCACAAAATCTAGATAATTCTATCGAAGCCAATTTTATTTGAGGAGCTTGAAATCTAATAACTTTAACACTTTTATTTCACTCTCGCAACAATTATTGGACAATGCTTTTATAATTAAGCCCAGAACATTATTAAGTAAAACCTTCCACCTTTTAGGAAAACTTGTAAATAATGAATATATACATTGCATAACTCCAAAAAATGAAATAGTTTTTACATAAGTATGTGTGATATCACTAAGTATATGTTGTATCACTAAGAGTAAGATTAAGACTATAACTATGACAAACACACGACATATATCATGCTCTTGAATTTATTTCAGGTAATTTCTTTTGAACCCATTGGTGCTTTCTCTTCATGTTAGAACCATTGTCATAACCTTGACCCTGCCATCATGGACATTAAGATCAAAAGAATTAAATGCATTCAATAAATCATTGAAAAGTCTCAATCCAGATGTGTCATCTACCTTTAAAAATTTTTAAAAGTATTCATCTATTTTTATTTTGATACTTGACATATTCTCATACTATACTACCAGATTTATTTGTTCTTGATGGCTCTCATCTATGGCATAATCAAGAATTACAGAAAAGTTTTTTGCCTTTTAATGATCCTTATGATATACCTTTTAAGACTATAAGCCAAAAGAGAAATAAACTTATTACGAATATTGTGACCAAGATAATTATGATGAATTTTATTATTTTGAATGCGATTAACATGATCTTACATTATCACATTAAATTCAACAGTTATCTCAATCAATCCTAAAAAAATTACCATTACTATCTTGGTAAAGTTTTTCGTTGGATCCTCAAAAAGCCAAATATTATTTGGTAAGACATTTCATGACATAAACTATTTTTATCAAAACTTGTCCATTACAATTTCTTGTTGCAAATATTTATTAATTATTTAATTTTTCTCAATCTTACTCTTAGTTCATTCCAAGTCTTTATGTTAGTCATATGCTCAATACTATTCTCATGTTCTTTGAATCTTTCACTAAGATACTTCCAATTTCTGAATCCATAATTTGCTAATACATTTTGTTTGTTATTAGATCTAAATAAATTAAAATAAGAACAATATATTTTATCCACATGTTTAGAGTATACAAACTATTTTTATCGTTAATATCTCCGTAACTCAATTTTCTAAAATAGAAAATATGACAAATGATGAGAAGTATTGTTTAAAGGAAACACAAGATTTAATTCTCTTACAGGCGTTTTTTCAATTACAATGACCTTTACTTTATTGTCAAGATTATTCCAATTTCTAGGATTATAAATATCCAATGGAGGGATTAGTTACTCATCTGCCTTTAAATTTTGTAAATTGGATGCATTTGGTACATGATCATTCTCATTCAAATTGCTAACACTTTGATGAATATGAATCTCTTCACTTATAGTTTCATTAGGTTATTCAAAATTATCTTCACCTAATTTCTCAACTAGATGAGCTTACTCTTTTAGCAAATTTTTCGATATCTCTTTTTTAGGATTCTATTAAATGTTCTACTTGTTTTTTTTTTCTTTTTTCACTTCTAGAAAATACTTTTTAGGCAACAAATTATTACACAATTGAACTAGAAAAAAAAATAAAGCACATGTATTAAATTAAAAGAAGTAGGCGAGCACATTAGAACAACAATAACCCGACTATACACCACAAAGATATGTCAATAGTATTATATATCTAAAACAAAGGAAAAAATAAAATGCAAAATTTAATATCCTATATTAAAAATGAAAAAAGTGAACTTTTATGATAAAAGCTATCATAGTGACAATTTATTTTCAATTTTTCAAGTACTTCTAAAACATTAAAAGCTAACAGTGATCTACTTTTCACCGAAGAGAATAGATGTTAACAACATTCACATTATAAAATCATTAAAACCAAATTTCATCAATAATCTATAAAGTTAATTTTATGTATACTAAATCAAGAGAACCAATAAATTAGAAATTTCTAATTATGACTTAATAAATAGAAGAGAGATAAATAGCAATTGAAAAAGGAAATAAGGGATAAAAACTATTAATCATGATATCTACAAAATGAAAAGAGATAAATTATTTGGATAATTATCAATTCGAATTGACATTATACTCAAAATTGTGATTTGACAAATATCTTTCATAATCAAATCGACAAATTTCAATTTAACAGGATGAACTGCAATTGAAGAAGGAAATAAAAGAGAAATAAATTATACTAGAATTTAATGTGTTTTAATTTAAAAATAGAAAATTCTACTTAGATAGGAAAAGATATTATACTCACAATTAAATTTCAAAATTTTACTTAATCTCCTTATCATGAAAGCTACTAAGAAAATTTAAATTTCAATGCAAAAAATTTTTAAAAATTGTGTTTAGACTTAAGAGAGCAAACAAGATGCATTTCTTGTCTAGACGAGAATGTTGTTGATAAAGACAAGACCAAGGCAAAATTCTTGAATTTAAGCTCATAAGATAACAATTTAATCATTAATGGAGCAATTGGGAGTTGATTGACTAGATTTGGATCCAAATCCCAACTTCATTTGATGGTTTCTCTTATTATGTTTCATGGAAACTGAAATCTTCCCACCTTTCAATGTCCTTTTCAACAGAAGAATAAAATGTAACAAGTGCGAGTTGCAAAGTCATTGGACCTTCCTCTTGGACGAAAGGTTAGAATAGATATTCGTTCCTAGAATCGAGACATTGGTTCAACTTTATCCAAATAAAGTTACGTAGTCTCGTGGATTGCACTCCGTGTTTGCTTTCCAACTGGCGACTTCATTTCATTTTCAGGAAGCCAAAATACAGCAACAATTACATTTCAAAAACAGGTCACTTCTGAGTTCCATTTTCTTTTTGTTTACTAAATTTATTTCCTGAGTTCATGGTAGTTGTAGGGTCATGATCCTCATGGGATTAAACAGCACAATTTAACAGTTTTTGTTAAATTGATTTTTAATTTAAATTAATATTTAATATGATAAAATTGAGAAAATATTTTAAAAATAAAATATAATTTTAAGAATTATATCATCATTCAAATAATCTAAATTATTCAGTAAACATGTTACATTAAATAGTTTAATAATTAACAAAACTTTGACAGAATAGATTTTAGATATAAATAATATTATTTATAAATTTTAAAGT
>JANQBM010000004.1:28245057-28255461 GCA_025594535.1 Erythroxylum domingense
CAAAATTTTCATATTATATTTTCACCCTATAGTAATTAATATATCTACCTATTAATATTAATGCTTTTAGTGTTTAAATAATGATAGATATAGATACTTCGAATAGAAACATTAAACCTAATTCCAAGAAATAAGTTCGTCTCTAAAGATTGATACAAATCACAATGAACTACAATGTCTTTATCTACAAGTGTTATTTCTTACCTTCAATTGAAAATTCCTAAAGAGGAAAGAGATCACGTAAGGAAAACTTCATATTTTTATTAGTGTTTATGAAATATCACTCTAAGGCCAAATAGAGAAAATAAAGATAGGATTGGATTCACAATAATAGATCAAGTACTTTATACTGGGGTCCAATGGGCTTATAATAGACGATGAACAATGATCATCTGCTAGCACAATTCATTTTAGCTTAATGTATATTCAAGGGTTTCTGGATGAGATTAACCAAGTATACTAAGTATGTCGCCCAAAAACCATTACAATTTTTCAACTAGTTGTTTGCCTACCATATTTAAAAATATGAGATAATATTAGTGATGCAAATCCAAAGGATGAAATCGTGAAACCCAATGCACTTGATTCATAATCAAACCTTAAGGAAGCTAAAAGCATATTAAAAATAAAACCTTGACCTAATCATTATATGGAATTATAAACCAAGGTATAAGAAGAATCTTAACCTATTGTTATAAAGAACTAGAACCAAGATTATATGATGATTACTAGGATGATATGTTACATGTATTTTAGGGTATATTTATTTTGTATTTGGTGCCTTTAGAGTATTTTTATGGATTTTATTATGTTTTCTTAATGTCTAGTTCATTATTTTGTAGGTGATGAATTGAAAATAATAAACATAAGATTTAGTGTAACTTTCTTTATAGCTATTCAATTAATGAGATTTTAAAGTTATTTGGAAGATAAGAAGATTAGTAAAAACTTTGTAAGAGACTTCGATAGCCAATTCTAACTCAAAGAGGTTGAAAAGTGGAGAAGTTGGAGGAGTAAAAGCATAATAGGCACTAGTGTTGGTAATAAAATAGACATTTATTTTTAGCGAAGGTTTTAGAAATTAAAAAGTAGAATAAGACTAGCGTTAGATATGAAGCACATCCAATGCCAAACTCGATTATAAAGAGAAATAATATAAAATTAGTGCCAATTATAAAGTATGCCAAGTGCTAGTTATATAATAACTAAGGAGGAGTGAAATTCTAAAACAAGATCAAAATTGGTCTTAAATGTGTTATGGTGGCTAATTCTCAGACATAATATATATGAAATTTCCCTTCTTTAAGTTAAAGTAATATAAAACTATGCTATTATACTCCTAGTTATAAATATTTGTCTTAGAAATAATCTAGGGGATATCTAGAAGAATTCTATTAGATTTCTTTGAGAGATTTGATATGAGATTTTTTCATAATTATTCTTCATTCTTTATATTAGAGTAAGATTTGGTAGCAAGAATTGGAGAACTTTGTGAGGTATTTTCTTACATTCTTTTCTTCTACTCTTCCTTTCTATGTTAAGATTTAAATATTTATGCTTATTTTTATAATGTTTAGCAGTTAGAAACCTTAATTAGGGTTTAAAGATGTAACTTGTAAGTATTTATTCAATTATTTATATGTATTTTGATTATTTCAATGGTTGAATTTATTCTGTTTGATCTTAATATTATATTTGTGATTGGCTACCATAAACTCAATATTAAAGATTGTTTAAAGGACTAGCAAGAGAAGGGTAATTTGTATAATAGGAGAATAAACACTTTAGCGCTACAGAACAATGATATCTTAGAAGTTAGTGATAATTATATAAATTATTCATGCTTGATGAGTTTGATTAGATTAAATTATGTATCTACAGGTGGTAGTTACCTAATTATAGATACTTGTGTACCTCAAAAAAGGGTATAAATACATTATGTTAATTAAATAAATCAATTGTGTATGATAATTGAATTGTCATATAAGTGAACCCCAAAATCCCTAATGTTTATTTTATTGATTACTTTATTTGCTTTGTTGTTACTAGTTTATTAGGTTAGTTATCTCTATTGGTTTGTTAGCATAACTAATATTAACATAAATAGTTATATAGTTCTCTGTGGGATTGATACTCTAGAATCACTTCAGTTTTATTTAACTTTTTATGATTGACCCTCTACGTTTAAAAATTAAATATTATATAATTAAAGTTTTAGGCTTATTATCAAGTAACTAGTTTCACTAATTTTCAAAACCTTGGTTTATTTTTATTTATTTTAGGTAGTTGATATGAGATAAGAGGTCCAAAAGTGCAAACCTATATCTGTTAATTCAATTTGACCTGAAATTAAATGAACCTATAGAAGAAAACCAAGAAAAAAAAGAGAATAGATGATTGTACAAAATTATAATCAAATTATAGATATGGAGCAGTAGCTAGAAAGGATGTTTATAGAGGAAATTCAATTGCCAATAATCGTGTTAATCTTTCATACATAAAACTCAGCGAAAGGAAAAGAAACTATTAGCTGAAGCAAGCACATCCCTATTTGCTTCTGAGCTTTAATAGATTTGTAGGAGATGATATAATACTATTTATAGAAAAGTTTCATCTGGTGATCTAAACTCATCCACTAAATGGCCTTACAAAAACTGAGCATCGAATAAGGCATTGGTCATATTTTATGTGGTATCAAGTTAAGATATGGATAATCTTAAAAGAGGTAGATTTTTTTAGGAGTGGGATGAGGTGTATGATGTTTTTATGTTGATAAATTTTTCCGTCATATAAGACCATCAAATTAAGGATCCAAATATGATACTTCACACAAAAGAAAGGAGAAGCATTTCATAAAGCTTGAGAGAGTTATATGGCATTACTTAGTCACTTTCTTTAGTGTTAGTACTTATTATCACTAGTAATGTAATTTTCCTTTAAGGACCTAATATTAACATGTCAATCTTTGGTCAAGACTACAACATAAAGAACTATCTATATGAAAAATTACATAAAGGTGAAGAGATAATTGAGACTTTGGAAATTCATTTACTAAGGTAGTGAGGGGTCAAAAAAAGGTGTCCCTTAGAGGAGCAAGCATCTTCAGATTTGGGAACATAAATAGTGAATCTTTTGAATTAGATGAAGATGCTTGAATTGTGACGTATGAAATTGGGAGGCATTCTATCAATGTGGAACGTATGGGCACCTAGCCTATATATGATCTATAATGAGGACGCAACTTATATGAAAACCTATAGAGGAAGCCATGTGATGCACAATGACCCTTTCTATAACATACGCAATCTGGGATAGAGGAATCTCCAAAAATTTCACAGAAAGAGTAAGAATTAGTTAGAGTAGGCAGACCATTGAGGGCTACTTGAGGTCTAAAATAGGCCTCAATTTTAACAACCACCACAAAGCAATAAGATGGAGAAGGTGTTTAAGAAATTCGTGACCTCTGTCAAAGAAAAATTAAACAAATAGTAGAAACATAAAAGCATGCATCTAGTACTTTAATGACAAATTAGACAAAGTGGTGTAGCTAAAAAATGCATCAATTCATAATTTAGAGGTATAAGTAGGCCAATTAGCTAAGGTGTTAGTTAAAAAGGTCAAGGAAAGCTTCCAAGCAAGACCTAGGTCAACCTTAGAGATTAAGTGTGTGCAATCACATTAAGGAGTGGAAAAATACTTGAACATTGTGTTGCAAAAGAGGAGGAATCATTAAAGTAGGCTAAGTAGTAGCTCGGGGAAGAAACAAACAGTATGAGAGTAGTGCTAGATTATTAGTCTCACTTGTATTCAACCTTATTATTATTATAGAAAGCATGAGTAGATGGACCATAACAAAACTGACACCAAATCTAACTATAACTGACATTGATCATGAAAAAAGCCTAAACTATATGAAGCTCCATGTGTCATTGATTATATACCCTCAAATGCTTAAGAAGAAGATAAATAAGGATAAACTTTGTAAAATTTAAATGTTTTTTAAGAATTAAATATCAATTTTCCATTCACTAAAGCATTAGCTTAGATGACGACATATGTGAAGATTTTGAAAGAGAATATCTCGAATAAGAAGAAGTTAGATGAGTATGTGACGATGAATTTGATAGAGGAGAACAGTGACATCATTGATATCAAGTTACCTTTGAAGTTAAAGGATTCAGGAAGTTTTAACATTCCTTGCAAATTTTTTGATTTCAAAGTTCTTATATGTTTATATGATTTAGGTGCTTGTATAAATCTAATACCATTATCAATTTTTAAAAAGATAAGAATAAGTGAAATGAATCTAATGTACATGTTACTCCATCTAGTGGATCCATCAAGTTCGCTATTAGGATTATGGAAAACCTACTTATGAAATTAGGAAAATTTTCTTTCCTATTAATTTATTATGACAGATATGGAGTATAATGTAGAGGTCCCCTTCATCTTTGATAGACTATTCATGGCAATTAGATGGGTGGTGATTGATATTGCTAAGGGTAAATTGGCATTTATGTTGGGTAAAGAGAAAGTTGAGTTTCACATCTACTGCACTTTGAAAAAACATCCTGCCTTTGATGAGGATTGTTTTAGTATAGATTTAAAAAACTATAGTGTGCAAGAAGTTTCTAAGGCTAGTGCAGCGTATTCAATGCTAGCCTAATCATTTCACCTTAAAGAGATTTTCTTCCTTAAACCTTTATTCATTTAACCTCAAAGGCCGTATTTTAACCTAATCTTGCCTTTTTAAATTAATTTTGATCTTCAAAACACTAAATCACTTCATTATACACTACACCTATCTTCTTAATCATAATTTGAGCCTCCAAACATCAAATTTATATGGTTAGTGCGAGAATTTGGGGTTTGTAGACTCATAAGTGTTTTGGGAGATTTCACACGTAGGCTTTGCTTTCTATAGTGTTCAAGTAAGTTATTGCATCGGTTTTATTAATAGTGGAACATTAATTTTAAACTTTTATGTGATTAATTTAAGCTGTAATTGGTATATGGTTGATATTTTATATTGTAAGAATGACAATGACATTTAAGAGGATAATAAGGAGGAATGGGTTATTATGTCACCATCAACACCATTATCTATAGAAGATATTCCTTCATTTATGAAGGCAGAGAATAAGGAATGGTTTACTAAACAGAGTAATAATCATATGGTCATGGAGAAGACCATCATTATAGACATTGATAAGGTTTTTAGTATTTAAAAGGTGTTAGGGAGTTTAAATTAAGACCATTTTTTGACTCTTTATTGAAATTATTACTTAGAGTTAAAGAAAGATTTATATGCTAACATTGACGACAAGGCCAAACTAAAACTCTTAGCCCTTACCTTCTATGTCTAAGGCGTTATAATTTTAATACCAAAGGAGACTATAGAGGAGCATCCCAAGCGGTCATCAGAGGTGAGTCATTTGAGTTTTCATAGTAGGTAACCATCAAAGGATTTTGAGTGGAGTTAGAGGGATACATTACACACTTTTACGTAAGAACCTAGCCATCTAACCTTGGCTAGTGGTTTAAATCTTAAGCCATAATGTCTAGCCTCTATCAAGTAGGTTAAACTAGATCTAGATCACTGACCTCTACCTTCCAAATATCCTCTCAAATGGTTTAAGAAACAATTCACTAATATGTCCCTTATGCTTAGTTGCTAGTAACTTAGGGGTAGACGTATCCAATTTTATTATTATAAAGACAGGTGAGGCTAATATTATAATTGATGTCAGAAAAAAAAGATGGTCAATACAAATCTATTAGATAGAGGATTCCAAAATAACCTATGGTAATAAATAGGGAGGAATGTTGATGATAAAGATGCTGGGGGTATATGAGGACTGTTGATAGTTTGTATTAGACTTTAATTCAACAGTTGATGTCATCCCTTGAGAATCCTAAGGAACAAATGATGAGGATAAGTGTTAAGTAGGATACTACAAGGGCATACCTATATCAAATTTCATTACCTTCACAACCTTAGTGACATTTGGCTCACTATTTATTCATAAATATTGATAGAATTAGCATTTTTAGAATGTTTTATGTTTTGTTTTAGCTAACTTTTATGTTTATGTTTTATTTTTAATTTTTAGTGTTTTGACTTAATATTGTAAATTTAAATATGATTTTGGTTTTGTTGAGTTTGAGCCTTCATATTTATTTTTAGCATTATGCAAATGATGAATACGATTGATTTGATTATGATGGGATAGTTCCATTATAATAGTTTGAGGATTCATAATTTTTATTCTTTTTCCTTATTTATTCTTCATGCATAATATGAAGGATAATATTGTTTCAGGTGTTAAGATGACTTTTGCTTTATTTTATATTACATTGAAAATTTTCACAAAATTTTCATTTTTAGGTTTTTAGTTTTAGGATTCAGTTTGTTTTTAGGGGGTATTTTAGGTTTTCATTAATAATTTTGGGGTTGATAATATTAAGTTTATCTATGATTCTAGTTGAGATTGATTGAAAAATTAGATGCATATTATGATTAAATGGATTTCAATGCAAATTATAGCTTTATCAATTCTAGGAAATGAGTTAGTTAAGTGAAGATACTTTGATTTGGCTTGAGTGATCCCATGATGATTTGAGCCTTGATGTAATGTATTCTTTATTTCTTACATGAATGCCTTCTTCGATTTTGAATTTTTAGAACTTGCTTTCATCTTTTTAAGATTATATTAAGATTTGTGTAAGCATGAAGCTGATAGAAGCGTTTAGGATTTATGTTTGAGTCAAATTGCTCACCTTTTTATACATCGTTCCATTAATGAGCCCTTCGAGTCTTCCATGCAAATTTAATATTTTTCTTGGTAACCTTTTCTTTAAAGAAACTTGATCTTAAAAGAAAAATAAGTATTTACTCCATAATTTATGATTAGTAAAGCTTGTACTTATGATTTGATATAGTTTTTTGGAATGGGATACAAAAAAATAAGTTAAGGGGAATGATGAAGTATATGAAAGTGGCAATGAAAAAGGAACATCTCATGCCAATATGAAAAAAAGAAACTAGAAATGAACAAAGAAATAATAAATGAAAAATAAAGTGTTGAAAACTAGTTGTCATGGATTCTTGTGATTAAAAAAAGCATGAAGGAAAAGGGTTTTTGTAAACATATAAGGAGTTGTGTAAAAATAATTGATTTATTTACTATAAATTAATTTAGTGTTGTTATACTAGTTATGAATATTTTTATCCTCCTTTATTCCCATTTTTGTTATCTTATTTAACCTTTTAGCCTCATTATACCCTTATTCAAAATCCTTTTTTATTTTTAATTCTACATATTTATTCAATAGTGGAGATTAGATGACTTTTAACCTAATGGTAAGTTCAATTTCAACATAAGATGATCAGAGTACCTCACTAAATTTCAAAAACTTATGTGAATGAGTATATGTTGCGAGGACTTGTCAATTCATAACATTTGAACTTGATAAAGAAGGTGAAATAATTTTTACTTTCTTTTTATATTGATTTGCTTATGAAATATTTTATATTGAAATTTTGTTATTCTTTTGAAGCTTGAATGTGTATATCTTATGTTATTAATTTTAAATTTAACTATTATATATGTTTAGGTCAATGTTTGTAGATAGAATTTAAGTAAACCCTTACGAGACTATAATTCCTCAACTAGGGCACCTAGGAGTTCAAAGGCTTATGATATATGCTAAATGTTACCGTGGACCCCAAAAATGGAATTATTCTTGCTCTAGATTATTTTAATAGTTAGGAGTATTTAGTAGTTAAGGTTTAATTGCTCGAAGACAAGCAATAAGTTAAGAGTGGGAGAATTTGATAGATCAATATTTTACATATTATGTGGGGTATATTTACTTGGTATTTAGAACCTTTATAATATGTTTTATGTGGATTTTGTTATGTTTTTCTATTTTTAGTTCATTATCTTCTAGGTGATGAATTTGATTAAGTAAGCATCTCTATAGATTTCTAAATGATGAAATTTTTGGGTCATTTGGAAGATAAATTTCCAAAAAGATTGACAACTTTGTAGAAGACTTTGAGAGGCATTTCTACCTAAAAGATGTTGAAAAGTTAAAGGACCAAAATCATAATAATTCCAAGCAATGCTTATCCTTCTGTTTAGCTTGATTACATATGTGTGGCCACTTCTCTCGCATCATCATTAAGCTTATCTTAGAGCCTTTTCTTCCTTGTTTGTGTTATAAGTCTATTTGATAAAATTAAAGGATTGAAGATAAATTGATTCTCATTATCTCTTCCTTCTTTAAAAAGATTAATCTTTTATTAGGGATAAATTAACTTCTTATGATCGACTTTATATCCTACCAATTGTTAATAAGCCTCTATAGTTTCACTAAAACAACTTAATTAGTAAACTCAATAAAATTGAGTTTTACCTTCTTCTCTTTGGTTTAATGATGGTATTAAAAAATCATCTTCATATTCTTTTTCCACTCTACATAAGTGTTGAATTTTATTTTAAAAACCTTCTTTAATATAAGTATACAGATCATATATTATAGTATCAAAAGTGTCGTTCCCACGATGATTGAATTAATTAACTAACAATTTTTAACACCTTTTTAAGGTTAAAAACTGATGAAATGACTAAGAATTAAACTGAAAATAAAATAATTAATAATTGAATGATGAAACAAGCAGCAGTGAAACAGTTGATTTATCAATGATGAAAACTTAAGAATTACTTATATCCTTATTTGTTTTCACTTCACCTATTTCATTTAATAATACTCGACCCTAAATATCTAGTAATTATGATTACCCTTTCTTGCAATCTAACCAAGTAATCCTAATTAAATAGATAGAAATTAAATTATGACCTATAGATTTATCAAAATTCTTTCTAACTATCTTATTAGATTTGAAGCATTATTATATATAACTGATAAATAATTGAGATCTCTCTTCAATTGCTGATTAATTTGTTGTTTATAAGATTATTATGGAACTAGCTCTCACAACACAACATAATAAAAATAATTTAATCTAATCTCTTGGTCACCTAATCATTTGACATGAAGCAAAACACCTTGTCATGAATGTCCCTCAGTTACTCAACTAGGTTACATTTTATTTAGCTTAGTTAGAGTGTCATTCTAGGCTTTTGACGCTTAGGAAAACATTTTTGTCATGAATGTCCCTCGGTTACTCAGCTATATCATAGCTCACAACTAATTGCCAATTTTATTCTTAAACTAAATTTTTTGAAAGGGCCAGTGGAATAGGAAATTTATTTATCACATTTATTCAATAAATTTTTTATTCTACATCATTTCTTCCTAATCAATCAATCCCATGAAAGGCTACTAATGATGCTTATCAATTTAAAATAATTTAATTATAAGTACCTTAAAAAAATGTCATAAAATGAAAGAGTAGGTACAATATTATAATCAATATGTATATTCACCTAAAAAACACTTAAAACACTAACTTCAAAAGTTAGTGTTTTGTGATCATGTACATTGTTAAGCTAATTCCTTTCAATTTCATGCTATTAACACATTTACACAATGTAAACATCATGCAACAAAAATTTATACAATGCTAACATTAAAAAAAATATACGCAATACAAATGAAACATGTAATGCAAGTGCAAAGCCACATACAAATGAAAATGCAAAAACATATATGTCCCCATACTTGAACAATATATTGTCCTCAATGTTGAAATAACACATAATTAAAGTACAATCAAAACACACAAAACCAATTGTAAATAAAATAAATAGAAAATAAGGGTAAGAATATTTATGGGGATTATGGCGATGATAGCATTGGAGAAGGGACTTAGATGCCTTGCACTGTAAAATACTTTAGTAGTTTCTTTGTTTGGTAGCACTGATGTTACATTACCTCCTTCAATTGTGCCTCTGTGGCATCCATTCTGCCCTCTAGTAGCTTGTTGTTCTCTTCCAATTTATTAACCACCATCTCCTAGCTTTCTTCTTCTTTGTCAGATTCTTTACTCAATGATACCTTTTGATGATGTTGTAGTAGTTCTAAACTAGATCCTGCCTATCCTGTCTTATGCTTAACTACATATTTAGAGCTTGGATCTCAAAGTTCCATACCATTGGACTCTAAGGTTATGCTTAATTCACTTGGAGAAATGGTAATAGGAATTATAATGAATATATTGAGGAATGGAAATGTATATGACTTCCATTCTTCACTATACTGGGGGGTATGGAGTATTGCCCTAAAAGGGGATATGAAAATATTGTTCATCCAATCATAATATATTACAAACCATCTTTTTTCATTCCTTACCCATTCCTTTCTTGTAACACCCCACTCCCGCAAAACCCGAACCCGATATCGACAGTGATACCCGGATCCGTGCCCCGCGAGGGT
>JANQBM010000004.1:28293027-28310092 GCA_025594535.1 Erythroxylum domingense
CTATCGGGAAATAACCCCCGACGTGCCTTCTTTGTTTTGCAGGAATCCTCAAGCCAGAATTCTCGTGTCCAACAGTTAATTCCATGGATCCAAACGGCAACGTGCAGCCTCGTCAGAATCCGGCAGAACCACCACCAATGTGGTGTTAAATGTTTATAGTAGTTATTATTTATTTTAAGATATGAATACTTATTTCTATAAATATCAAAATTTGTGGATATTCAATGATTATAATTTTATTTATTACTTAATAATATAAAATTTTAATTGATTAATGTAATTTTATCCAAAGTTTTTTCTTTAAAAATAGAGTAAGCGTCACAACTATCAAGGACAACTCATGGAGTCTTTTGATTCGGCCGCAGCCCCTTTGTCATCACTCATTGGGGGCTCATACTACATACCGCACCTGTAGCATGGATATCTCATGCAATTCGTTATTTTAGGGTTCCGTATTTTTGCAAATTCTACTCATAACGACGCATAATAGTACTAGCCAGAGCCTGAACTATATTAACTTTAGACAGCTACCAGTTTAAGTGAAAACAAAAATACTATTAGTTATTGTTAGACAATAATATTTCCATACCTGTTGCTGTATAATAAATGCAAAGTTTCTTGTATCTTGAAAACTAATTGTCAACAAAAAAGTAATTTACAATTTCAAATATATGTTTAAGATGGTATAAGAGCATTTCTTGTTTTTCCCTCGTGAACAGATTCTTAGTTTTTCTTCTTCCTATTTCTTTATTTTTGCAAATGACTACTATTTAAGATACTTCTTTCAGCCCTTAATTCTTTCCAACACTGAATACCTTGGATTATCATTTTTGGTCCAGATAAATGAAAATGACTATTTTCTCATAATACAAAATTAAGTTTTCAAATGGTTCAATTCCACCACTGCAATTAACTAATTATTCTTATTTTTCTTGGAAAAAATGCAATATAATTGTGATGTATGGATTCTGAAAAGACTTAAAGAAATATTGTTGTCAAGGTGATTACTTTGGAATTTTATATTTACAACAAGAATATCAAGCAATTTGTAATGATGAATTTGTTGTAACAAATATTTTATGAAGTTAAAAATATTATGGGATGAATTGTATAACATCAAATCGATTCCCAGTTGTGAATGCGCTCTAGAATGCAAGTGTGAAACATTGAATATATTTATAGCTCGATACTTATGAAATTTAGTAGTTCAAGTCTTTAAGGATTTTCAATGAGAATTTTACTATGGTTAGATCACAAATTTCATTGATGGAGCCACTACGAACCATCATAAAGTTTTTTGGCTGGCAATTTTAGCATGAAAGACAACTTATAACACCTAAAATTCCAATGAGTCTTGGAGCTGCAAATAGTGTAACAATAAATTTGTTTAGTTCACAAGGATGAGGACACATGAACTTTAGTAGTGATCAAAGATTTCATAATTCAAGCAAGACTAGATTCTATAAGCAAAAAGTTAAAAAAAAGGTTCCTTTATAGTTGTTATACATTGATTGACCATAATGTAGATATGTGCTATAAGCAAAATGATTATCCTCTTGGACATAAGCTTAAATAGAAGCCAGATGGATAAGTAGATACTTTTATATTTGATGAACTAGAGGGGTTAATCAAAAAATGGAGACAAAATCTCGTGTGTGTTGTGCTAATGTCAATAATTATTCAATTTTATAATCACCTTGGCTTACAGATATAGGTATAGGTGCTACTAATTGTATTAGCTATAACTGGACACATTTTGTTAATCATAGAACAGTGAAAAATAACTTTATCAATTTACCTATTAAGCAAATGATTCACATTAGAGAAGTTCAGATTTTTAAATATATCGACTCTTATTAAAGTGTTATATGTTCCCTATTTTTATTTCAACCTTATTTCATCAAACAAACTCATTTATGAGTTTACTTGTGTTGGTTTCTTCATAAATTTGCATAATTCACAATGCAAACTCTTTTTAGAGGATTGGTTTATCTTAACAATTGGAGAATTATATAAGTTGTTTTATGCATATTATGGTTTAGTGCAAACAACAACATATAATAATTTTGATCTATTTTTGTATAAATTGGGACATCTTTTATTGTTGAAGATACAAACTTTGAATAAGATGCATGATAAAATTACAATGTCTTATCCAAAAGCATATGATATATGCCATTTGTCAGAACATAAGATACTTTTCTTTCTTATTAGTGAAATAAAAAATAATTTTTTGTTCTTATACACATTAATATATAGGATCTTATTGGTTATTCCATACATAACTAGTATTATCTTCTCACTAAAATAGATGAATTTAGGAGATACACTTAGTGTTTGTTTATAATTAACAAGTCAGATACAAGAAAAATGCTTCAGGTCCTTTTATTTTTACGTGGAAAATTAGTTTAGTACAAATGTGAAGATCATAAGAAGAGATAATGGACCAAATTTTATAGTTCAATTGTGCCATTCTTTCATTTTCCTTAAATTTGCTTTCCATTTTTTTTGAGAAAAATTCCCTACTTGAGTTTAGGCCCAAACTTTATGTCTAACTAAATGAGGAACTTTTAGCCCTTTTTTCACTGTCATAGGCAAAAATCATCATGGCCGGTGGAGTGAGACTTGACTCTTAGATGTCCCAGATATCAAAACATGGAACATAGACAAACGTTCAACTTAGTCTCAATTAGGGAGGGAGGATTATGGTATATTATGTCAAACTTCACGTGCGGAATCCTATGAACAAAATGAGATTATTGAAAGAAAACATTATCATATTTTAAATATGGAAAGGACACTCAAGTTTCAATCTAAATTACTAATCAAATTTGGAAGAATTTGTTACTTATGTAATTTAGTTAATAAATACATTACCTTCTTTAATATTAAATGAAGCAGTACCATATACTTCACCTTTTAATAAAAATCATGATTTTTTCAATGCTTAAAGTCTTGTTATGTTTATGTCTTGGATCCAATTTATCTAATCACATAACCAATTTCAATCAAAAAAAAGTGAAAAATGCATGCTTGTTGGTCTTAAGTTAGAAACCAAAGGGTATAATATGTATAGTTTAAATTCTTGTATTTCTTATTTTTTAAGGAAATTTCATATTTTATGAGAATTTTTTTCCATATTATGAATATTTTATTTATTAAATTTCTCTTATACTAGCATTGTGAATTCTATTGATGATAGGTGATGCCATCTAACATCATGCTATACATGTGAATGTAATTGAAGAGGAGTAATGTACTTAATTAGAAACAACTCTTTCCCAACTTTTATTCATACAAGATCCATTAGAGTTACTCATCTTATTTCTTATCTTATAAACTATCACTTGGCTCTAATAAGATCATACTCATATAGTTTGGATGATAAACTTTTTAAACCATTTTTAGCTTCTCCTCATTTAATGACAAATATATTGTCTTATAAATACTTTTTCTTAAATGATTATATTTATTATTTTAATATGTTTTTTAACACTGAAACAAAGATATAGAATCTTAGTTGAAAAAGTGGTAAGAAGCTATGACTACAAAAATGAGTGTTTTTATGCACTAATCACACATGCAAGATGACATATGTACTTTATGGTAAAAACATTGTAAGTTGTAAATATGTTCCAAATCCAAACATAAAGTAAGTGGAATAATTGATAGCTATAAGGGTAGATTAATATCAAAGTGATACATTTAATAAGAAGGAATTTTAGTTTCCTAAATACTTTCTCTCTTATTGATAAGATGACAAGCATTATAACTTTTATTACAATTGCACTTATCAAAGCCTGCTATTTGGAGCAATTAGATATTAATAATTTCTTTCTACATAGAGACTTGGATGAAGAAGTATACATGAACTTACCATTTGTCATCATATCAACTACTCCTAATTAAATTTACAGATTAATGAAGTCCTTATATAGGATTAAACAAGATAGCAAGAAATGGTTTTTGAAGCTTTCTAGTGCTTTAATTGGACAAAGTTTTGTTTAAAGGAATCATGATCCATCTTTATATATAAAGCATACTTAAGATATTTTCATTAGATTGTTAGTTTGCATTAATGATATTTCATTAGTTAGTAACTCTATTGCATATATTCAAAAAATTAAAACCTTTTTAAATCATAAGTTCAAAATTAAAGTCCTTGGTGTATTGAAATTCTTCCTTGGTTTTGAAGTTTCTACGAATTTAAAAATAATTACTTTATGATAAAAGAAGTTGTTTTGGAATTCCTTAAAGACACTAGTTTTCTACATTCTAAACCAAAATCATCACCTATAATACCATTAAGAAAACATCTAAGCAGAATATTTATTTGATTTGTATATAATATTTGTTTGATTTGTATATACATATAGATGTTTAATATTTTTTAAGGTTAATTTGCATACGATGTTTCTCAATAATTTAAGGTTAGGTATTTGTTTTGCTGCTAATGATTTTTCTCACCATGTTAAACATCCTACTATAGTAGATATACTTATTGACATCAAATACTGAAACATATTAAGGACCTAAAATAAGGATTTTTCTTTCCTTCCACAAGTACTTTACATTAGTGGCTATTGTAATTTTGATAAGGTTAAGTGTTCTCTTTTTAAGAAGTAGATTACTAGAATATGTTTTTTTAATTCTTTAATATCATAATGATCAGAGAAACAACTCATTGTCTCAAGGTCATCTTCAAAGGTATAATACAAAGTATGAGTTCTTCATTATATGAAGCACAATGAATTTTTGCTATCGAAATGGTGAAATTGGAAATGAAGAGAATGTTGTTATGTAGGCGAATTAAGAATGTCTCGAAAAAGACATATTGTCATCTACCCTTGTGATTGTGTGAACTAACTAGCACTTGTAATACAACAGATTGAGGCTGTTGGAATAAGTGTATTAGTGTCCCTTCGCGGGCATGATTGAATTAATTTAATTTAGTTAACTTATATCTTTAAAGTTGTTGTATGTAGAGGGAGATAAACTTATGTTCGATATTTGATTGGTATGTATTTTTTTCAATGTAATCGAAGATGAATCTTCCAAATCAACTGGAAGAAGTCATAGTGAAATGAAATATAATGAGTAGATTTTTTATTGATGTAGAAGTTGAAGCCCTTTTGAGACTTCTTCAACCAACTATAATCTTATAAGAAGATTTTATGGATGCCTTAATTATGAGGTAGGTTAATTACTAATAATCAAATTGTACTTATTTTTATAATAAATAAAATTTGGTTCATTGTGGTAGGAAATGGGATGCAATTCTTTTATGGATGGATTAAGATTTTAGTGAAAACGTGAAATTAATTATAAATAAAATTTGAGTTAAGAATAAAAGGTTGAAACTTAAGAATAATAAGTTTAAAGATGATAAGTATATGGATAATATGTGTGAGCCATACAGAGAGTTCGCATAAGTAAAAATGGCATTGAAATATATAATATCTGAAGCAAGAAGTCTCCAAAGGAAGATAATTTAATATGGAATTTGCGATGTAATATTTATAACCATATCTATAGCTCTCTTTATGAAAAATTGAAGAATATGAAATTTATAAATTTTAATGTTACACCAGGTAATTTATTAGGACTATTTTATGATATTGGAAATTTCTCATAAGTTGTATGGACTAATATATTATCAACATTCTTGGTTATTTAGGCCTAAGAAATGAGAAAGTTAATGTGAAGCTTATTTTGTACAAACCAACATGTAAGAAGATAGTGTTTTCTAGGGTGGTGGGATTTGCTCATTTGGTTCCATCAATTATCCATTCTTTAAGTGATAAAAAAGGAAGAAAAGAAAAGAGAAGATAGTTACTATAGACGAAGATATTTCACCAAAAACTAATGCATCATATCATAGCTAATTATTTCATAGACATATGTAACATTTTTTAATGCAATGTGTACTTAATTTGTATATTGAACTCCTTCATTCTATCTCCTCACTTTGGTACTAGATAATTATAGCACCTATACAATCATTGAATGATTAGTTACATAATAATAATAAGAAAATCAATTTAAAAATTAATACGTAATTTCTCACGTACTACATTTTCTTCATAATCTTTGTTGTGCCTTTGTTATCTACATTTGATACACACTATCCTCCTCCCAATACTTTAGGTTAGTTAAATATCTTTTTCTTCCTATTTTTTAAGTTGAACAAGCATTCTCATTATTGGTAGCTCAATGACTTCACATTCAGGCCAAAATCTTGTATGTTTGTATGTATATCTCCTTTTTAAAACATGTCAATATATTCATCTTGATTTTTATGGTTATGATAAATGGTAGCCACAATATGAGGACATGGAATCCCTATCGTGTCCTAATATCCGCAAGTACAAGTATAAATGCTAATTCTCACACAAAATATGTCTAATCCATGCTCCATTTCATACCCATTAGCTATATCAATCAATAAAGTAATTAAATATTTCCCTCTTATTCTCCTCAAACACTTTTGTAAGTCTTGGTGGTATGTTATGGTCCCATTTATTCTTAAAAAACCTTTTTTCGTGCATCTTCTTTATCGCCATCTTCCTAATATGCTTCAACATGCTAACAATAGGACCTAGTTAAGATCCAACAATTAAAGGTTTCACTCATTATCATCCACATTATCATATTTATCATTGATATTGAAATATGCCTTATACCATGTCTCCTTGGCATATTCCAATAGATATTTAACATAAATGGCCTCATTTTATTTAAAACAAGCAATTGATATTTGAAATTAAGGGCAAAGGTAGCCTTAACTATCCCCTAGAATTGGAACTTGAGATCATCTTCACTCCATCATTCTCTCTAATTAGCATAAATATGCCTTAAAAATATTCTATACTCAACATTTTGTAACAAATCCATAATTGCAACATAAAGACCCTAAATATCAATGAATACTAACTAGAATAAATATTAGTATAAATTAAACAAGTATATATAATTAACAATATGAGAATACCACCAAAGAACGTATCTTTTGTATTTCAAACATAAATTTAAAGCCATTGCCATTTCCAAGTTTTAAATATGAAACTAGAAGCTTTTAAAACCACCTTTACGTTTCTATATATTCAACATCAACCACACCATAAGCAATAGGGAATATTAGACTGTTTCCATCCCTGCTAACACTTTCCAACAACTGCCCTTTATATATCCCTTTTAGGAAACATCCATCAAGTCCTATTATTAGTCTATAACCTTTAATTTAACCCTTTTTACAAGTATTTAAACAAATATAACATCATACAAACACCTTTTAACCATCAACATTAGTTACTGTTCTGACTGCCTATATTAAACTTGGGTTCTTGTTCTTCATCTCCTCACCATACCCTAACAATTTAGCAAATTCTTCTATAGAACATCCATATATCATCTTGATGATAACAACCTTTACCTTTTATAAGTATTGCAACTCACATTTACTTGCAACTATTTTCACAATAAGGCCTTTAAGTTCGCCACCTTAATTTTTGATTATGCTTCATTTCTGTCCTTATAGTGGCTTGCAATCGATTTGGATGTACTTCATATCTCACTCTTACCCAATTTTTCATGTATGTTAGTCCTAAAGTCCTTATAATGGAGTATTTAATATCTACCTCCTTAAATTCATTAGCATCTTTGAACTTAAATCCTAATGCCCAAGCTAGAATATTATATGTTGGATCATAATAAAGATTTTTTTCACTTGCCTCTTAGTGTACTATCAGCATCCTTATTTGAACTTGTGTAGTACTGACTCAAGTCATCACTCTTAATACACTCACTGTCCTTTTCAAATTTAGAAACCTTATGCTCATTTTTGTATGTGTTTTCTCCTTCATTATATGCTCACTCATAGCCTCATCTTCAATTCTTCTTTTGGACTTCCTCTCTTCATATTTTGATCTCACAGTCTAAAGCTCATCATCATCTTTTCCATATTACATTCTCAATCAATCAACAAATATCATTGAATTCATTTTCAGAAAAAGTATTTGGTTCCTTTTTAGTTGGCATATCCTCTACTTTAATTGGCATACCTTCAAGTCAACTGGCACACCTCTAATTCAATTAATATGCCCTCCAATTCATTTTGCACACCCTCAATTTCAATATGCAAACTTTCTACTTCAGCATGCATACCCTTAAATTTAGTTTACATACCCTTAATTTTAATATACAAATATTCTATTTTAGTATGTACACCCTCTACTGCAGGCGCACCACTATCGTCATTCTTATTTAACACCACAATGTGTTTTTCACTGAAGCCTCTAACATCTATATTACTCGCTCTCAAAATAACCAATTCATCCTTTGTGTAATTATTGTCTTCTTTTTATTATTCTTTGGAACCATATTACCATCACCATCACCATCACCATCATCCCCACATTATTTACTTTTGACGTTTTCTCTACATTATGCTCACCTTTGAAATAGAACTCCAAACTTCTATATTTTTATACATTCGAGATTAAATCATATATTCTCGAATCATCTTGAATCTCAATTAATCCACTTTCTTCATGTTTATGTATGTTCCTGTAGTACACTTTATCTAACTTATCAAACCAAATATGCTTTGCAGCTCCCATAATACTAAACTAACATAATTTATCTGGGTCAATGCCTTCAACTTAAAATTTTGCTACCACTACCAAATCGAAATGAGTTTTATCTATCAATTCATCCCATATAGGAGAAAAAAAATACTTTTTTTAATGAGATTCCACATCTTAATACAATAAGAAATTGAATGTCAATAAGATATTAAAGGTTTCACAAAACAAAAAATATCAATAGATATATAATTTCAATGTCATCCAATATTGAACAAAAAGACACATCAATATCATTTCAATGAAAAATGCAACATATATTGTAGCTTTGTTCAATGATAAATGCACTCCTATATGCAATACTTACCTTTTTTCAAGTTACGATCAACATATATTGTAGTTTTTTTAAAATTTTCTCCTCCTTTAAATATATATATTAATGCCCTACATTCTTTTAAACACCACTAAATAATTTTTGAAACATAAAAAGCATTAAGGTTCAAGGTAAACGTTATACAAGATTTAAGTTAGGACTTAGTTGAAATAGTCATCTCAAGCTAAGCAAGTAAGATGGTAGCAATATAATAAAATGATCAAAAACAAGAGAGAAATAAGAAAGAATATGAAGACAAGAAGGAAATGTGGCATTAGTGGGAGGAAAACAATGGTTTTGTTAGTATACTTGAAAGAAGTTCTCTTGTATATTTGAAAGTAGTGAATGGTGGTCCTTGGTTATAAGTTTCTTTATGCCATTTAATTACTCTCTAAATTGTCTTATATAATGCACTTTTTATCTTATTATTCTTTTACACTTATGGATAAAGGTTCATAACTTAATTACGTCACGCAAAATCCAACTATTTTTATCTTGACATTAGATTTAGGTTTCATCCTAAAGTCATCTATCTTGGTAATAAATATGAGAAATGATAGTAGCATCCTTAAATCCATTTAGGTGCAGATAGTTTGTAGAAAAACTCACAAATAAAGCAAGTACTTGTTAAAAATGTTACTTTCTTAATGTTTAAACATGATCACTTTCGAGTATAAGTGAATGATAATTTTCATGTGAAAACACAAATAGTTATAGCGTTGAGAACTTGCTACAGTTGCCTGAATGTTGCATAGTTCTCTAACAACAAGAAAGTTTTTTTAGTTATATTTTCATCTTATCATACTAAGTATTGCCCTAGAAAGAAAGAGTCACCTATAGACAGGCATTGCATCAATTTCAAGTTCAAAAATTAAGGCAGTATATTATAGGATATAATTAGGAGAGACTACTTAAAACTACCATGACTTGCATCAATGCCAAAATTTCTAAGGTGAAACTAGAATTGCATTATAAAAAGGTGGAGAATGGCCTTGGTCAACTATGTTTTTTACATTAGAATTATCTTTCTTCAACTTTTCTTTGGGACCATCCAAGGAGGTCATATAAAGGGAGATAACATTTTTTAGAAAAATAAAGGAAGATATGCATGTTATAATGGATAAGCTAATATTTAAACCAAAGTGCTTAATTGATTGTTCTTTTGATGTTCTCAATACCAAGATTGAAAATTTATACTACCTAGTAAGATGATTATGGATTGATACTTTTTGTTCTACAAATAAACAAAAGAAGCTAATAACTAATCTTAATGAGCAATTGCATTACTTAGATATGAAACAGTGAAACACAAACCACAATAACTTTACAATATAAACTACTGGGATAAATGGCTAAGAGGTCAAATCAAATTACACATCAAATTTCATAGATTATAAATTCATATTAATAAATCCTTAAAAGGTTCAATTCAATTTAGAAATAAAACTTACCTCACTTCTCTCCCACCCCTTTATTGCGAACTAACATGCAAAATGTAAAAGCTTTGCCTCACAATCCTCTATGGGGGGACCTTCACTTTAAGCTTTGCATGCTTCAAAACACAAAAGATTCCCATGCTTTTACACTTGTATTTCTATTTTTAAAAAGTATAAGCTTCTCCTTCTTCTAAACTTGTGTTTATATTTACAAAATGCATAAATTTCCCCTTAAAATGCTTGGTTAATTGCTTTCTTATTAAACGACTGTGTTTTGGTTAATGAGCAAATAGTTTGCTTCAAACCAAAACGCTTATAATGCAAGCTTTTAGCCTTAAAAGACAAATTAATAATTATGAATTAACTACAAACATCATTTGCAGATGAAATGAAGGTGGAATGAGAAACTTTTAAAAAGTTGGAGTTTAAATCGGCAAAAACAAAAGTTCAAGAACCAATATGCACCTAACACTAAAGGACCAATTTAGACTTTTGTTCCTATATATTATACATGTGTATCATTATTTCATATACTTCAAATTTTTGTTTATTTCTACGTATCCACATCTTCATTTTCATTTGTCTTGCTGCATATACTCATTGGTGGATTTAAGACCTTATTATAGGGAATGCATTTTTTATTTAAACATAAATTATTCAAATAATTCTCCAATTTTAATTTTGATCACTTAAATAGTCATAAAAATTCTCCTCTTCTAAGTTAATTCCCACTCACAGGTTGAGTCAAGCCTGAAGCAAGAAAAAGTATAAGGAGAGATAAACCTTCATTACCTTAGCATTTAATCACAATAGAAAATAAACCTAAGAGACGTAACCTATATTATTTAAATCATTCCAATTTGAAGTGACAGATTTTGTCCTCTCTATGCGTTTATTAGTTCTTCATGGGATTTAGAAGTATTTAACAATATTCAGATAGTAGTTACTCATTGAGCTACATATAATAATAATAATAATAATAATAATAATAATAATAATAATAAGAAGAAGAAGAAGAAGAAGAAGAAGAAGAAGGATGTGGTTATATAACAATTGTTTTGGTTGCTCTTGAGATTATCAAAGACCATATTGGCTAAACTATTTTTTTATATTATAAACTACCTTTTAGTATATATGACTAATTAAGTTATTGTTAATTATGATAGTAAGAGTCAAAATTTTTTATTATAATTACAAAGATCAAATTAATCAATTTAACAATTGCTTTTACCTCAGGAGACTTATTGTATTTCAAATCTCAAGTTTCAACCAACACTCACCCCTAACAAAAACGAGGAAACGCCACACCCCACCATCCACATAGAGAGTAATAACCAATAAAGGGCAAAAGCACGATGTCTTCTAGATATCCAGTCGTTTACAAATAGTGAAGCCACAACAGGGTGGTGATAAGAATAAAAGCACGTGGGTCAAAAATTGAGGAGGAGACAAGATGCCTGTGGTGACTGACTTCGGTCTGTAGTACACGGGTTCTTCGTGTGTTTCTATTTCCCACTTCTAATGTTTTATTTAAGATTGCTCAAATTCAAGAACAGCCAACTCCCACTTAACCACAAACCTGATTCTTTAACAATTTAAGGCTCATAGATTTATGCAAGAGAAGGGAAATTTCATTTTTAAAAGACCCTTCGATTACGCTCTCCTCGTTCTCTTATTAATGTCGTTCTCATCTATTCTTTCTTACTCTCTCTGATTAAAAGATACTTTCGCTTTTGTTGTAGATAATCCTTGTCCATCTATGGAGCTTGAAGTTTCCTGGTTCTTGCACTCGCTCCATGACTTAACTTCCTTCCTTCTTTTTGCTGCCATCATTTCATCTCTAACTTGCGTGTTTCTGTACTTGTTGAGAGCAAATCGTTGGTGCAACTGTGAGATATGTGAAGCTTATCTCACCTTGAGTTGGACCAAACAATTTCATAACCTCTCTGATTGGTATGCTCATCTTTTAAAAAATTCTCCAACCAAAACAATCCACATACATGCCCTTGGCAATACAATCACCAGCAATCCTGATAACGTAGAGTATATGCTAACCACGAGATTCAATAACTACCCAAAAGGGAAGCCTTTCTCTACGATCTTGGGAGACTTTCTTGGTCGAGGTATATTCAACGTTGATGGTGACTTGTGGAGATTTCAAAGAAAAATGGCCAGTCTAGAGTTGGATAGGTTCTCAATAAGATCGTATGCTTTTGAGATTGTCCATTTTGAGATCGAACAACGACTTATTCCACTATTATGCTCCGTTTCAGGCAGTAACCATGGGGTCTTGGATTTACAAGACGTGTTCCGAAGGTTTTCGTTCGATACCATTTGTCGATTTTCATTTGGATTAGACCCCAGATGCTTGGAGATGTCTCTACCCATGTCTGATTTCGCTGTTGCCTTCGACTTGGCATCCAAGTTGTCTGCTGAGAGAGCGATGTCTGTCTCGCCTCTGGTTTGGAAGATCAAAAGGATGCTGAACTTAGGTAACGAGAAGAAAATGAAAGAAGCTCTTAAAATGATCAATATTTTAGCTCAAGAGGTAATAAGGCAGAGGCGTAAAATGGGGTTTTTAAACCACAAAGACCTTTTATCTCGCTTTATGCGTACTGTGAGCGACGAAAAATTCTTGAGAGATATTGTCATAAGCTTTCTTTTAGCTGGCCGCGACACGGTTGCTTCAGCTTTATCTAGTTTGTTCTGGCTATTGGCAAAACACCCCGAAGTGGCCTCCTCGATACGATTAGAGGCAGATAAAGTTCTAGGTCCAAACCAGGGCCTTGCTTGCTACAAACAGCTTAGAGAACTTCATTATTTGCAAGCTGCGGTCTATGAAAGTATGAGACTTTATCCACCAATCCAATTTGATTCCAAGTTCTGTCAAGAGGATGATGTTTTACCCGACGGGACTTTCGTGAAAAGAGGAACTAGGGTTACTTACCATCCATATGCTATGGGACGGATGGAACAAATCTGGGGTCCAGATTGCTTGGAGTTCAAACCAGAAAGGTGGTTGAGAGACGGCGTGTTCTTCCCTGAAAACCCATTTAAATATCCAGTTTTTCAAGCTGGATATAGGGTCTGTTTGGGCAAAGAAATGGCGATATTGGAGCTTAAAAGTGTGGCTCTTTCACTGTTTCGTCGATTTCAGTTTCAATTAGCGACCACATATGATACACCACGATTCTCTCCGGGTCTGACAGCCACTTTAAGCGGTGGACTTCCTGTGTTAGTCCGAGAAATAGTGATTACTACTAATCATCCCTGATCAGACTTCTTATCTGGAAAGCTGTACTGATGAATTATAAGTTGTGAACACGTATCTTTCCACTGGAATTATATGGTGCTACATCTAGCATAAAATTGCATCCCACACCAATCAAGTTGAAATGGACGTGACGTGATCCAATGGCCTACATGTGTTTGAGCACCATTAACCAGAATGTTTGGTTGGTGTCGGCAGGAAAGTAGAGACTAGGTTTTCTTTCTTTTTGTGCATTAAGACAGAGATGCGATTGCTTGAATTCTCTTAATTTCTACCTATAATGTATATTAAGGTTGTATGTACATCACTTTCTTTATGGATTTATAGCTTCTTGTGGTGAATCAATATGAAAATTCTCCAAAACGGAAATCTTCCCTTCTATCTTCTTAAGAAGCTTTTATTTGAAGGAATTAAGCATTTATTTACTCATTAACAATACAAGTGCATCTCCATATCATTCTTGCAAAGACTGCGTCATCTGTTGATCAGTTAAATTTCACTATTTAAACCTTGTTTAACAAGGATTATATATCCTAAACAATTTGGATTTTGTTCCATTATAAAAACAGGACATTTAGCGACGAAATTAAATGTCCCTAAAAAATAACAAATCATCGTAAATACTAATGTGTGACGAAAAAATATTATCATCAAAATCGTTGCTAAATCTTAGTTCGACATTAATAATTCGTCGGTAAAAGATATAACCGACGATGCTTGACATTTAGTGACGATGAAAAGAAATCGTTGCTAAATGTATAAGCTTTTGCAACGAAATAGGACTTTTGTCACTAAATATTGATCTTTTGATGACGTTTTATGATATATTCACAAAATATATAACATTTGGTGACGATTTACAAAATACTTTGCAAAATGTTTGACAACTTATGGTGATATTTTCAGACTTCCTCGTGATTGCATTATTTCGCGATGAATATCAAAAATCGTCGCTCCATTGTGCATGATTTGGCAACGATTTTCTCTGTACGTAACTAAAGGTTTTTCTTTGTATGATGCTTTTGGATTTTTGTCACTAAATGGTAAGTTTTAATGACGAATATTTTTAAACGTCACAATACGTTGTCTTTTGGTGACGAATTTGATTTCGTCGCAAAAGAAATCGTCGGAAAATGGTGCCTTTGTTGTAGTGTTCGATCCTTCCCTACTTGGCTTTCCCTAATTTTTATTCTCTGAATTTGTACCTCTCAATTAATTTAAAGGTTCTGATAATCATTTGTAACTGCATAGGCTAAAGATTTACCAATCTTGAAAAACGTTACTGTTTCTACTTATCTGATCAGAAAATATTGAGGCAAAATGAAATATACGCAACGAGGTGAGTCTCTTTATTATCAAACTTCACAATTTGCATACCCCTGATAGTTCAAACCTTGGGTAATGACGAGAAAATCTTCTCCAGAATATCAGAATATTTAGTTTTATAACATTTGTAATTAGCCAAAAACCGATAAGCTTCCATTTCACTTGATATGAAGCCTAGCTAAGAGATCAAAATGGAAGTAAAATGAGCAATGCCTCCTCTTTGCATGTATTTGGTTGAAAACGTAGAAGACGGCAGCTCTTTACGACTCTCGGATTAGGTAGTTAAAAATGTTAGTTGTGGTGCCGCTTTTGGTATGGATGAAAGCAATGTTCATATTTTAAGCCTACAGGGGGCATGTGAACCTTTTCACCGACACTTCTTCACATGCAAATTCTAACATGCCCATGAGGCTGATTTGGTTCCACATGAGTCCCGAGTAGCCATCTTGTCGCCCAGGGAGCAGCGAAGCTTGCCTCAGATGTAGTAATAATTTATTAAGAACCAATAGGTAGTAATTGGCGGCTATCAAATGTCAAATAAGTATTTTTTTAAAATAAATATTATAATGATAAAAATATAATGCGTAATATAATGAGTGATTAATTAAATTTATATTTATCAAAATTATTAAAAATTTTCATATCTCTTATCCATATCTCACTACATTAGAAAAAGGCAATTTGAAACGTCATAAAATGTTCAAAAATATCGTAGAATACAATTTGCGACGTTTTAAAAAGCGTTACAAAAAATGTTGTGAAATGTGATATAGACAAAAAGTTTCTGTGACATTTTATATAAAACGTCACAGAAAATACTGACAAACCGCGACGTTTATAAAAACGTCACTGAAAGGTTGACTTTTTTGCAAACGTCGCAGAAAGCCACATTCGGCAACGTTTCCTAAAATCCACATTCCGCGACGTTTTAGGAAACGTCGCTGAATGTAGTTTTCCGTGATGTTTCCCGAAAACGTCGTCGAATGTAATTTTATGGATGATTCCACGACGTTTTTAAAACGTCACTGAATGTTGTAAAAAAACGTCGCGGAATACACTTATTTTCTTTTATTAATTTTTTATTTTTTCGAAAATAATTTTAATTTAATAATTATCCAAATTTAATAATTATTTTTTAAATAACAAAAATTTTTAAATATTATTTATTTAATAACTATTCAATAATATTTATCAATTTTATTTATTTAATAATTCTTCAATTTTTTAGGATATCATTAATTTTAATAATTATTTATGTATCACAAGAATTTCATACGTGCAGACAATTTATTATTTAATTGCAATTCCTAAACATGTCATAATACAATAATGGCTAAATTCTGTGTTTAGGATAATTTTTAATTTCAATCCTTGAAATATGACTGAGAAGAAGGGGGTTGGTAAAAATAGGATACCCCGCCATTGTTGATGGCGGGGTTGCTAAGGTGGCAAACACCCCGCCGTTGTAATTGGCGGGGCGGGATGAGTGCCAGCATTATTGTAATTCGGAATGGCGGGGTCAGCAGGAGGGTGCCAGCATTATTGCTGGCTCCCTTACCACCCCACCATTCGAAATGGCGGGGTGTGACCCGTGAGCACCAGAAGCCAGCATTATTACTGGCTCCCTGACCACCACGCCATTCCGAATGGCGGGGTGGTCAGCAATAATGCTCACCCCGCCATTCCCAATGGCGGGGTGAGCATGCTATATATACCAAATGTCGGGTTGAAACCCGCCATTCGGTGTTACAAGAGCAAGGCCATTCGGTGTTACAAGAGCAAGGGAGTAGATTTTCTTCATACTAGGTATGATTTTCAGTAGTTTATTATTTGTTGTAGTATATATATATATATTATAAGAAGAGCAATTTGGATTATGCTTTTATGTTTGGAGCTAGTTTTATTTCGTGGTCATCTAATAATTAACCAAATGTCATATTTTCAAGTATATACACTTAATTTATTGTTATGACGGCTTATGTTAAATTTTATATTAAATATTGTGATGTTAATTTTTAAGATTATTTTGCGTATGATATTTTATATATTTTTGTTAAAATTTTGTTATGTTAGTTAA